>JANHGC010007934.1:13227-24548 GCA_027560395.1 Boaedon fuliginosus
GACATTAGAATATCACCTGCCAAAGGAAGGCCCTAAACATGCAAATGTCATTATCATCAAGAACCAAAGCAAACAGATACCTTCTGCAGCTCCTTCTCAATTTCTGACAGCCATTAATATTCACTATGGGATTCAGCTCTTGTGCTATTGTAGACACTTAGTTAACTCAGGGGGAATAATTTGTAGTCACATTAAAGTGTAAATTGTTTACCTGCATATATACTAATAGGATTAAATATAAAATGAATTCAAATTTGATAATAATATAAATGTATGGAATGGATAGGAATATTTGAAAATCTTGGCCCAAGAGAAATATTGAACAATGTTCATTAATGGAATGCAGATCCATCTTGCATGAATTTAGGGACAGGTTGCAAGGAGTGATACTGTGTATACATGATTAAATACAACCCAACTGTAGAAATAAGATAAATATGCAAAAGGGACATATTTACATACTATAATATCTAAAAGCAAACTCAGTGTAAAATAGCCAAATAAAAGAAATGGAAATTTTTACTGCAGCTGATGTTGAATTTTAAAATCTGCAACATCAGCTATAATTAATTTTCTATTTTCAGTGTTGTTGGAATGAAATCACTGAAAATTTACAAATATTGATCTTAATAATAAAAATAAAATGGAATAAGTGAATATATGTTTAGAAACACTATATAATTATATAACTAACTTCACCACACTCAAAAATCACATATTTTTTCCCCAAATAAATAATTATTCACAATGTGGGTGGGTGTTTTATATGTAGTATGAAATATATACACACACACACAAATACATACATACATACATACATACATACATACACACACACACATATATATAGACAGTAATATATATATATATATACACAAACACACACACACACACACACAAATGCACATCCACAATATAAATAATGCATATTGTTATATAAGCCCTTGTTCTATTTTTATACTGAGCATGAACCCAACAAAATGGAATGAATCCAATACACCAGTTTTCTAACTGAATAAGGATACTTTGGATAGCCTTTTCATTTCCATCAGTTAACAGAACTTCTTTGACATCTGCAGAAATAGCAACCTGTAAAGGGGGGAGGGGGAGGGGAGAGGGAGAGAGAAAGAGCACAGCAAACAATGAGCAAATATGCTTGTCTGTGTGGAAGTGAAGACAGAAGTGACAAGCCTTCAGTATCATGCTTCCTCACCTATTTCCCTGTAACAGTCTTCAATCTTTTTTCATTTTATGTCTGCATTATTTTAATCATTCAATCAAATCAGTCAATACTTTTATCATTCCATTTGCGGGAGCCTCTATCTTGCTATCATTCAGTTCCGTAATTGCATTGTGACAGCGGATGATGGTATTCTGAGAGGCTTTCATTTGCGGGCTTCTGTTTATCTAGTAGAGCCATCATCCGAGGCTGTCACTCTGCCTTTCAGCTTGCTTCTGTCTGACTGCCTGATGCCCTTCATATAACTTTGCATTGCAGGCAGATGGCTTTGTAAGGGTAATTTTTTTGTGAGCTTTGACATGCTCGCACATTGGGCTGTAACCTCGACACATTGTGTAAGAACGACAGGTTTGTCAAATGCCAATCAGTGTAACAATATGCTTTTATTTGTAGAGACATAAAAACTTGTCTAATGCACTGCACTGCTACATAATATCTCCTGAATACATGACTCAGAACCTAGAGAATGGTGAATGACGCTTCTGAATGGCCAATCTAATTCAAAAGAATCTAATTACCGAGAGCTCTGGATCATGTTTGTTGGTGTAATAATGCAGGCAAAACATTAGCAGCTATATCATGGTGCTCCAACTGTGATTTGCCAGGCTATTCCTGTATCTTAGCAAATGGTGAAGTATAATCTGAAAGGGGGGGGCACGGGGGAACGCTAGCTATGGCTCTGAAAGACGGCGTGTATGTGGCCTGGAATGTCACAACAAGAGATATTGACTACACTGAGGTAAAATGTTTCTCCTCGTCGAGGCAACCATAAAATCGATATAATACGAAAGCCAGTCAGTCTAGAAGGTCTCTGAAGATTCTGCAGCTTGACTGCAGCTGATTCTGTTGACAGTTCTCTGACCCAGTCGTTGGAGGCACTGGAACATTTTTCCCTTTTGTTCCCCCCTCTGAATAGAAATGGGATTGAGAAAAGACCTACCATAAGCCCAGCCAAGCATGTCATGCCACCCCCCAGCTCACACACAGCAAGGCCCCTGAAAGAGAGAAAGGAAATGGTAGAACCCATACAAATTAGATGAAAATGGTCAGAGAGACATATATGTTACAAGAACAAATTGCCATCTGTAGTGAACACCGAGGTAGCAGGAAGTAGCAGAGGCATGACTGGGCTACCTCATGTCGTTTTGCGTTTTAAAAATAATTATGAAATAGAAAAGTCACAAAGCAGGCAAACCAGTGGGGGTTCCCTCATTAGTGTTCAGTGCAACATTACCACCGCTGAGCTGAAAAAATCTGAGAAGGTTCTTTTTTTCTCCCTTGTCAATGGCTCTGTCTTTTAGAACTAAACTAGCTAGAGTAGCGAAAGATAATTGTTAGGAAAGGATAACACCGTTAATTCACATTCATTCCTTCAAAAACAGTTAGACAAGTAAATGGAGGAATTAATATTATTTCTCTCTCTCTCTCTCTCTCTCTCTCTCTCTCTCTCTCTCTGTCTCTCCCCCCTTCCTCTCCTTCTCTCCCTCTGTAGAATGAAATAGTTATGAATTGTAACAGACCTTACAAACATTTATAATGAACTATATACCTTAAGTTAAAAAAATAATAACAGCCTAGAGATGAAATGGTAGCTTATGCCTTTTAAATTGGAAATAGATTACAAAAGATTGTTTTAAGAAGTCTGTTAGAACAACCACTTTTCCAGTAAAATCACTTGCCAAAAATCCTGTTGCTCATAAGCAATTTTTTTCAAAAGTAAGCATGTCTGTGGCACAGCTGAAAACTTACTGCATATCAGTCATTTGCTCACAATGGACTTGAACATGTACATATGGAATACCGATTTGAAAGTGTGTTTTTATTTTTTTTAACCTTTTAATATAAAACAACTGATTATCCATGTTTATGGTAAAATACAATTTCTATGCAGTCTGGTACTAGTAGCCATGATAATTAAGTATATTGCTAATGATATATAATAAAATAAGGTATTCTTACAGTGATTTTCTATTTTCCAAGTCTTAACGCCTTCTAGTTTTTTATTGTACATCTTATTCTTTCCCTTTGGATTTAGACAAAACTGAAAAGGTTTCAAAGTAGAGTATCTCTATCCAAACGTATCCAGAGGTTTCATAGCTCAGTGGTAGAACACAACTTTATGTTTAGAAAGCCCTCTACTAATCCCTATCATCTCAAAGTAAGACTGGAAAAAAACATCCTGCCTAAAAACCTGAACAGCTACTTCTAGACTCTAGAGATAATATGGGTTAGATGGATTAATAATTTTATTCAGTATAAGGAAGCTTCCTATGTTTTTGTGATCAATACTGGAAAAGCATGGGGAAAACAGGACAGAAATCTACACATACGTATTAACAAGTCAGAACATTGTCAAGCATTCAGCCAGAAAAAAAATTAAATGATCTTAGTGGAATGTATTTTGAAATTAACACAAAGCATCTGTTTCTTCCCCTGTATTTCTTCGGAGTTTGAGATGTATCAGAGTGACATGCATGTTTGGATGAAATAGTATTTTCAAGTCCTCAGCACATCTTTCTTGTAAAAGTAGCAACTGCTATTCTTCTCAAAATTGTTATGTCTGATAAATTGCATACGTAAAAACCCATAGATCTAATCTGTTCCTGGGGAAATTTTTTACAAAGAAATGCTAATGCTGCTATTCCTCTTCTCACTCTTTCACACCTAGGATTCTTTAAACATTCAAAACAAAGCTGATCTACTCAGCTGAAGTTGAGTACCTGTCATATGTTCAATCTATGCCAATCTCCCCCCACCTTTTTCTTCTTCTTCTTCTTCTAGTAGGTGGACTTATAGTAGAAAGAAGGCAGCATCCACCTTGTGTGAGCTTTGAAAAGCCAGACTGGCCTTGATATGAACGATGCATCAGAGTTTAGTAACCTCATCATCATTTTAAAATGCACATTGAAGTCTGAATTGATAGATATCCTGCTTTTGACATCTATGCCACCCAAATCAGTTTTCACACTAAGGATCTTCAGTTCAAGTATGAAAGACAGCAGAAAGGAAATTTTTATATGGTCTGGATAATCAATGAACTCTCATGTTTAAGCACCAGAGATGAGGATACTGTGCAAGCATTCATATGCAGGTTTCTGCCTCAGTTCAATTGTTGTGAGTGTCAGGATTATGATGAGCAGCTTAAAAACTGATATAAAAATGAAGGACTTTGTTAGAAACAGTAAAATGGTATTTCCTACAACTGAATTTATCTGGACTTACGGAGCTATGTCTAACAGTGATCTCTTTGCATCTGACAATTACAAAGGAATGATACACAGTCTACATCTCGATGGAACATTCAGTGTTGGACTTTATTCTCATGGTAATGTTAGAACCTGAAGGTGCAATCTGTGATAACTCTGATGGACTGTTTCCTGGGTGAATCTACAGTAGTTGGAGATAAAATTTGCACTCTCAATATTCTTTGGAGCAGGCCTAAATGGCATCAAGAAAAAAATGTTTCTTGTACTTTTGTATTAAGCAAAGTTGAATGTTGATTGTACTAGCTTCCAGTAAGAATTTTGAAAGTAGGTTCACTTACCTATGAATTTAAGGAAATTCCATCACTTAATAAATGGTTTGGAGATGTTAAATAAGTACAGGGCCTGCTCCTAAAGTCACCTTTCTTCATTGTAAGGGACAACTGTCTTCTGTTGGTCCTGAGATTTTATATCAGATCCTTAACATCTTCAGTAAATCAGTTTCATATAATCATATAATAACATTATGAGTGTAGAAGAGCAGTAGAAAAAAATAAAACATAGGAAATGGTCAATTTGTGTTCTTCACACATTAAAAATAATATAGATTAGAAAAAAATCTGATATGATTTAGTAGCACCAGACCTCAGAAAACTTAACAGGGTCAAGGTCAATAAAGTGGGAAGGTGGCAACGTAAAAAATAAAATGATAATAGTGCAAACGTTGAATCATAGGAAAAACTACATATAGAAAACAGAATTGGAACGGAACTCACATGCTGAATTGGTTAAAGTCCAGCATTTCCAATTTTTAATCTGTCCCTAGTAGTTACTTGGTGCTTTTCCAAAGATATAGCCAAAATTCTTTTGATCCCATTCATCTACCTCCATTGTCTTTCCCTTTGTCAGTCCTTCAAGGCAGATGAGGTCAGAAAACAGAATTTATAAAAACTATTGGAACTTTGCTTTACTGTTGGAGAATGCAATAACAGAATCTTGAAAACATGGAAGAGTTTTCTTCTGCCCCTTCTTATACCAAACTGCATTAAGGTGAAGTTATCCTGAGACTTTTTCTCACACACTCTTCTTTCCTAACGTTAAATTGACATTTACTTAATAGTTCTCACATTCCTTCCCAAAGGATATTTCCATATACCTGAATACTCTTCTTCTATTTTGCTTAAATCTAATAATCTTTTTTAAATCTATGCATCACATGTTCCAAGTATGTGTGTTTTTGCATAATGACGCAAGGAGCACCCTGCTTTTATTTTCTCCAGGACTGATTAACAATCCATGGTACAAATCCATAATTCAAAGAAATCTGACTTCTGTTTTAGTCTTTCTTGATGTTTGCTTTTTATAGGCATTATCCCTGTAAAGAACAATGTGTTCACTATTCTGACCTTTATGTTATAGAAATACTTTGAACTTGTACATGATCCTTTTTAAGTTGTCATTACTTTGTTTACATATAAACCTTACATAAATTTATGTCTCTTTCTTCTCCAGTTGTGTCCTGTCTATTTCTATTGCACTATTTCATCTTTTACATTCTATGATGTCATTACTTTGATTCTTACATTGAGGGAAACAAAAAGACACTGTTATGGAAATGTGCCATGGAACATTAAACCAGGCGTATAATCTGGATAATACCCTGCTAGATCATGTTACAGAACTTTCAGAGAAAAGAGAGATAACAGTAGTGGAACCATCAACCACTTGGTCATCCACTGAAAAACTAACTCATGCCGGCCTGCAAGGTCCCCAAATTCCTATGTGATCTTGCTTACTGTTACATTTTCCATAACAATAATTGAAAACTATATTTGATCCTAACCAGTAGGAAAGAGCTTATTGAAGAGGTAGAAACAGTGGGGACTTTGGAAGAAGTGATAATTTAACTTTGGGATTGAAGTTACTTCAGAAAAAGAAACCAGAACATGGTTGTACACATATTGATTTTAGAAGAGCTAATTTCAACAAGTATTAGGCGGATTCCATGGAAGGAAATCCTTGGATCAAATGAAGCAGAGAAAGAGTGGGAATTTTAAAAAAATAAGGTACTGGAACCTTATTTTTTACTACCACCATTTAGATGAGAAAAACATGGGATCACAGTAGCATATTGCTGTAAATGCATAAGGAATTCTTGACTGAGCAAAGAATGAATATGAATTTGTATGGAAAATGGAAGATGGATTTAATCACCAAAGAGGTAGCTAATATCTGCTAAAAGAAAGTGGGGAAGACTAACACACAACTAAATTTAATCTCACAAAGGAAGCTAAAAGAAAACAGAGTCTTTTTTGACCATGTCAACAGCAAAGGGGGGGGGGGGAAAGGCCCACTGCCAACATCTGCAATTGCCACAGAATTTCCCAGTATCCTACTCCATCATGTTTATAGTAAATGAATATGTCCTTTGTATGGATTGATATCCTAATTGTATATTATGTAGGACTCTTCATTGTGAACCAAAAAAGGGTTTCTCATGCCTAAGCAAGTTAGCTCTGACACCTGCAGAAGATAATACATTCTTAGAATTCCAAAAATTAGGAAGGTACATGAGAATATTTGGTACCAATACATTCAGAAATGCAATGGGAACTTCAAAAACTGGATGGAATAAAGAGAATAAGGGACTTTATTGCGGGGACAATTTCTTTGTAGGGGCTGAGCTTGGCAAGGTGACGTTTGCCATTGGAGAATTTTTTATAAACGGTATCCTTGTCCCAGACTGACATGACACCATTGTTCCCACAAGTAATAATTTGGAATAATGTTTTAAAAAAACTTCAGTTGTTTCTTATTCTGGCAAAATAAAAAACACAAAGAAAACACCCAAAATAAACAGAGTTCTATATGCCATTTTCCCATTAAACTTCCTCAGTTTTTTAAAGAAATAAGCCCTTCTTATACTAACCATCTCCCAGTATCAATTAATCAAATTAATTAATTGAAGAGACTAGGAATATACCAATACACCTGCCAGATCATATTGGCTGGGCAGATACTATGGGAGACAGGCAGTCCCTCAAGTAACCAGATGTGATGGAATGTAATGGGTCAGATTCCCAGGAAGGAGGGAATGCATTCCAGAGAAATAGCCAATAATTCATAGGTTTGCAGATCTCTGTATGGTCCTACAGAAGAGATAGAAGAAATTGTGTGAGAGAACAATAAGAGTCCAAGGTTGAAGTATGCTTTCTTATTCACATAATGCCATTTATTCATTTCTTGTTAACTTTAAATGCAAATGATATGTAATTATTTCTTAGAAACAGAATATTTCTAGCTATTATGAGGTATAAAAAGTCAATGCCACAAATGCCTATATATAGCTCCCCCCAATGAAATAGCATTTACCATAATGATTTATTGAGTTCTTCTGATTCAGTTTTATTTTTTAACAAATTCTTATAATTTTAGGCTCTTTCTCATCATTTGTATATGACTACTAATGAGAATTTTTCTCTTTTCAGGTATTGAAAAAATAAAAATAAAAACACCACGTAAGCCCCTTAAACAGATTAGGAAAGCACATCTGCTACTTAGAATTTTCAAAGGATTCAGTATGTTGTGTCCAATTAAAGAGAAAATAATTATTTTAACAAAAATGTTTGAAGTCTGTTTTTATAAAAATATTAAATTAAATGTACACATACCAATTTAATATTTTCTTTTGTGGCAACCACTGAGTGGAATGATCTCCCCACTGAGATTTTACTGTTCCCAATCCTATTAGTCTTCAGGAAGACCAAAGGCCTGGCTATTCACTAAGATTGGGGAAGGATGTTAGATCAATTTGTCCTGGGAGGTGTAGTATACTATATGTTGGTGTGACATACTGTATATGTTTTATTGTTGTTAGTTCCTAGCTGGTTTTGGTATTGAGCACAGTAAGAAATGGCATTTTATTGCTGTACGATGCCTGGAGTTGTACTTTTGTGAGTTAGGCAGTCATACAAATTATTTAAATTGAATAATAAATACATTCTTCTGTAATGTATATATGCATGTTCTAGAGACTTGTTGACTTTAATGTAGGGTTTCTTTTGTTCTATTTTATTTTACGGGGGAGGCAGTGATGCAGATAGGATGAAGGAATACAGATTGTGTGGAAGGAATAATGAATAGGATTGGGGAAGTGAATTGGAAAGAAGTGTGTCAACACTCATGGAAGAGAAAAGAAAGACTTATCAGTGAAGGATGGGAAAGCAAGACCCCAAATAGAAGTTGGATGTTGAATGAAGGAAACAATTGCATAGCCCCTGGACAATGATGGAAGTAGTAGTGAGTGGTGAGTACATTTCTCTTAGAAGTTACTGCCATTGGGAGATGGAGGCAGAAAGTGGTGGTCATCATGGAAGCGATGGAGGAGACTAGTGACAGAAGAACTAGCTGAAGCAAATGAAGTCCAAGAAAGAATATCAGCCAAGTAAAGGCTGGTGAGAATGGTGGTTACCAGGACACTAAGTGAAGAATTGTTATCTTATTTATTTATTGTTTATTTGAAATGATATATTTTACTTTCAGGCTCTTTTGGGGCTTCTCCTAAAGTGCCCAGAGTTGTAAAGGTAAATTCTTTTTGAATCTGCACCTTTGTTGTATATTGGATATTCCTCTGGGTTTCTGTAATTATGCAGATAAGCCTATTCTGGCAAGCATAAAGGT
This sequence comes from Boaedon fuliginosus, assembly GCA_027560395.1. Taxonomy (NCBI): domain Eukaryota; kingdom Metazoa; phylum Chordata; class Lepidosauria; order Squamata; family Lamprophiidae; genus Boaedon; species Boaedon fuliginosus. Next base: position 22,351 of record JANHGC010007934.1, read on the forward strand.
AGGCAGATACCACTCATAAATTTTGATTACTATTTGAAAAATCCCTTTTGAGGAATGATATCTTATCTGGCAATCCCTGTTTTGGAATCCTGTATTGCTTTCCTAGAACTATGATGTTTTATTCTTCTGATGCACTTTGTTTTTGTAGCCAGCTACATGTTTGGATTGAGAGACTTGCTAAATTCAGCTGAAGGAAAGTGAGTTGATCATTTTAACAGTCTGTCCCTTATTTTTTATTACCATTCCCAGATGGAACAAGGTTATTGAAGTTTAAGATGCCTATTAATTGAGAGCATATGGATTTATTTCCTTAATAAAAATAACATGCAAAGAAGCAGAGGAGGATGAGAAAAAGGGTGAAGAAAAAAACCTAAGAATAGCTTTTTAAAGCTGGATTTACTGCATGTATGGGTATAGCATAGACTGTATAAGAAAGCATGTGCACTGTTGGAAATTAGGTCACCACAGAATACAATGCAGTATTCATGGAAGGACATTGCAAGGGCCAGGGCCAGGTGGGACATCTGAACAATAAAACTATGAATGGGAAGTAGCAGCAATGGAATAGATTTCCAACACACAGTTGCTGAGCATACACTCCAAGAATATGCCTGTCACAAGTTTGATTATAATTGTAACAAGCACTTTGGCCTTCAATCTGGATTTTTTTGCCCTGTAGCTCTAATTTTCAAACCTCCTTTAACAGTTACTAGCCAAACAGCAATGCTGAACAGAGGAAGGAAAATATGACTGGAACTAGCAGCCACTATCTTTGCCATGACCCAAAACAATGTAGAGTATACAATGTACAAGGAAGGAATTCAAGGATCTGAACCTGGCAAACTTCACATAGAAATAGAGTTACTGCCTTTTTCATACACAAAGATTTCACACAAGTTTTCAAAATTCCAAAATTCCATCCAGAAGTCTTCATATGCTAATCATTTCATTTGTCTCTGATATATGCTAGGCAGAGTCTCCAACCTTGGCCATTTCAAGACTTGTGGACTTCAACTCCCAGAATTTCTCAGCCAGCAGTGGGTCATCCATATATTAGCCATTACTAAGATGACCTTTTTATCTGCTCGTTCATCAACATCCATTGATTATATGAACTGATCACATAGCTTTCAAACTGTGATGACGGTGTTATTGGTGGATGCCAAGGCTGGCAGCTAGAAATAGCAATTTGTGCTTCAAGGCTCCCAGAGAATAAGCTGGTTTCCCTATTGGCACTATTCTAGTACACGCTCAGCTGCAAGAATCATGGTTTTATCTGCAAAACTGCCTATAGGAAGTTATCCTGGAAGAGGATTCTGTATCTGTTTAGTCAGGACCATGGCTGAAATTTTGTCATATACATGACTAGAATCTTCAACCTTAGCTCAGAATCTCAGCTGGCATGAAGGAGGATCCTTACTTGATATAACAGCAGTTGCTGGAGAACTGTGACAGGATCTCTTTTTGGCAATGTCATCTACTGGAGTGGAAAAGCTGCAAGTCCAATTTAAGGTACAGTCAGAATACCACAATATCAGTTTCCATTAAAGTAGTTCCACCTTACTCTACTCGTCAAGTTTTCCTTAACAAGCATGTTGAGGGATAAGTTATTGAGTAAGATGCTGGCTATAAAAACTTTGGCCAGAAACTGGGTTGGGGAGGAGTTTGTGTTCCTTAAAAGGGATGAATGAATACATATGGACCTGACGATTAAACACTGCAAGATGGGTAATGTATGCTGCCCTGTTATAGATTTCTGCCATGTATCTTGGTTGCAGCTTCAGAACCCGTCTTGACAAAAACCATCTGAAAGCCATTTATCACTTTATCCCATCTTGGTGTACTTTCAGAAAAAAATGGTCACAAAAAGCTTCTTTTTTAAACAAACAAACAAAACTTAGAATAAAAAAGTAGGCAGAATACCGTTAATTTTCACCAGGACTAGGGGTGACATGATAGCAGTGCTCCGATATCTCAGGGATTGCCAAAAAGAAAAGGCGGTCAACCTGTTCTCCAAAGTACCTGAGGGCAGGACCAGGGATGGGTTCCTACCGGTTCGCTGGTTACCCGCTTCGTGGGCGCGCTTTCTGAACAGCTGTCAAAAGCGTGCTGCGCACGATCGACTCAGAAATCTTGGTGCGGTTCTGCAAGGATTCTGACAGAACAGCTGCGCTGCGCAGCTATTCTGTCAGAGTCCT
>JANHGC010007936.1:0-20757 GCA_027560395.1 Boaedon fuliginosus
TCCAAAATTCCTCAGCCAGCTGGCTGAGGAATTCTGGGAGTTGAAGTCCACAAGACTTAAAGTGGCTGAGGTTGGAGACCCCTGCTATATAGTATACAGTACTAGCCGATGACCTGGCTTCACCCGGGTATTAATTTTTCGGAATGCTGAAAATCCTGTAGTCAGGCTGAGCTCTAGATATAGTAGCTCTATGGGCCTCACACTGTTCTCTTGCGCAGGCAAGTCAGAGGTAGCCCCCTTGTGGAGTACTGTGAAGTGATCAGCACTATTTTTAGGGGACACAGACCCCCCCCCCGACAAGTGTTAGGGGTGTCTTACCCCCACAGTGTTTGTTCCCAGAGAGTAAGTAATCTGTGTACCAAGTTTAGTTCAAATTGGTCAAGCCGTTTGAGAGCTATTCTAGAACACACACACACACACACACACACACACACACACACACACACAGTCACACATCTGATCCTATATATAGAGAGAAGAGAAAGTATTGTAAGCAGCAGCTAGCAACCAACTTTGCCAACTAACACCCTCCTCTCCCATCCCCCCAAAATGCTCAGCATTCTAAATGAATTGAAGTTGTGCAATCTGGCCCAAAGTCTGATTGGAGGTGTCTTACCTCACTGGCTCACCCTGATCTGAAATAAACTTCATTGTATACTACTGATTTCTCTCTCTCTCTCTTCCCATTCTTTGCGTGAGGGGAATTGCTTTTCTAAGCAGTCCTGTTGAATGTTAGATTGCGTTGAACACACACACACACAGACATTCAGAATTTCCTTCCGAACAGAATTTAGAATCTAATCAACCCTTTAGAAGTTTGAGAAACAGTCTTAAGATAAGGTGGAAAGGGAGCCCAAAATTGGCACAGAAGCAGCTGATTCTTTATGAAAACTGGCCTGACTGAGGCTTGACAACTGCTGATAAAATGCATTCTATTGTACCAGGTCTCCTCTCTTTTGGCGGGATCTGCTCTCGATGTTAATAGCACTGTGCTCCTCAGTAGTGATTAGTTGAAAGCCTATCATTTCAGTGCCACCAAATGCTAAACTGGGGAAATAATGGCTGGTTAGATTTAGTGGCGAGAAGATGCTTGATATTACCAGGCTGCCTTTTTAAAAAAAAACAAAAAAAAAAAACAAAATCTGGGCAAATATTATTGATAGGCTCTACAAGAGCACTAAGTATTTGGCTGGACTGCTATATAAATTAAAATTAGACCTTTTGTCAGTTTTTACTCCATGTTTTATAAGCCTATAAACATATCTATCATGCAGGGTTGGGTGTTACCCATGTATGAATCAGCCTAATATATTTTTAAGAGTTTAAACACCCCTTGTACAGATTCTTGGAAAGATTGAGAAGGGAAAAGTTTGAGAAAAGGGGAAAGAAGAATCATTGTACCACCCTTGGAATTCCAAAACAATAATTTAGAATTAAAAATTCTATAAAATATTACCTTCTTTTTTTGCTAAACCTGATATTCATATTTAAAGCCCAGGAAAAGTTTTTGTGAATTTTTTTTCCTCCCTAGGGAAAAAATGTCCATGGAGGAAAGACATCAATTTCTGATGTGATATGTGAAACCTCTGAGAGCAAACCACAAAGGTACCTCTTTGTTTCTATTGTTTTATAAATATTTAAATGTTGATGATAACCCCAAATGCCCCTGTGCTTTGCTCACTGCAGCTTCAGTTTAATAAATACGTATGCCAGAACAGTAAGTATGTTTTTGGATGGCTAAGGATTTGGAAAGGAATAAATTATATTTCTCCCAGGAGTAGGGCTAACAATGATTTGTGCCTGTCATTGCAATTCCCTATTTACCTGACCTATTAATAGAGGGCAAAATTCCAAAGAAATGTTTAATTAACATTTGTAAGTAGACTTACAAAATCACTGCCGCCCCCATCCAGCTTTAAAGCAGAACCTTTAAAGCCTGAAGTGAAGGTCCTAGAAAATACAAGCTCTTCACCCTGTAATTATTATTACTGCTCCCAGTGGGGCTTTCATTCATCTCATTAACATCACAGTCAGATGGTGCTGTTTGGGATAACTGGTGGGTGTCTAAATAATTTTACTCCTGGGCAAAGCAAGCAGGGATGTCTCCTTTAAAAAAAAAAAAAAGCTTCCAATAGGTTTCAAGGTTTCCCAGTAGCAACACCTCACTGAAGCTTTGTGGTGTCTCAGCAAGACTGCAAGCAAAACTTGAATAGGGGGGGAAAAATGAATGAAACTCAGTTGGGAAGGGGATCTTTTTGTCTGAATTTAAGTCAAATTAAACTTTAAACCTCCTGCCATGAGCTCAGCGGGTAGCTATGGTTGGTGTAGTACAGATGTGTGATAAAATGGTTTTCCTGAATTGCCTTTCCCTTCTCAGGGAACTCTGCACCTTCCATGTATGAGGTAGTGATGAGAAGACATTGCTTACTCCATCCCCCAAGAAATTTGTTAACGTGTATACTTGGCATTAAAATACAAGTACAGGTGAACGTTCCTTTAAAACTCCCCACTAAATTAGCCCCCTTTCTTCAGAGGAAAATGCGGTCAGCTTGGAACAGACTCTCATTCTTGGCTAATGTCCAAATATATTGCATTTTTTGCAGGAAATCGCTCTCCATGCTTCTGTCTGCCAGAAAGGGAATCTGAGGTTAATAATATCTGCATTCTTCAGGGAAAAAAGAGAATCAGTATGGCAATTTTTTGGCCAGTGAAATGATACGTGGCCTCAGTTTGGTTTTTGAATGTATTTCAAATTTGAGCTAAATGGCTGCTTTAACTTCTAATCTATCTATATCAATAAAAGAGAAATGTATGTGCTCTATACGCTCCTACATGCTGCAACCAATCTTGCCCAAACTTTGCACATACATACCTTGGTGTTGTAAGATCAGCACTGGGGTGTGTTTGTGTCACGAATGCCTTTGGGGGGTCTGCACCCCCCCAAAAATGGTGCCGAAGTGCATACCCCCACCTACATTTCACTGCCAAGCTCTACTGCACATGTGCAGAGGGCTCCAGGCAACACATGCAAATTGGACACTTTCTAGCCAATAGAGGTAAGGCATGCAAATCGGGCAAAGAATGTTGGGAATTGTAGGCTGCAGCCTTCCCTGCTTGCATGTCGCAGCAAGGTATAAATAAAGGAAAGGAAAGGAACACCATGACACATAGAGCTACTAACACTATCAGGGCTGACTATATGCGGGCAATGCTGGGTTATCAGCTAGAATAATATATTAACAGAATTGGAAGGACCTTGTAGATTGAGTCCAACCCTCTGTCGAAGCAGGCAACCCCAAGCAGGCAACCCCTCCTGCCCAAGCAGGAGATTGGTTTAATCGCTCTCGGGAATTGAACTGCCGAGCTGCCAACCTTGTGGTACGCAAGCCCAGCATCTTACCACATGAGTCACTGTCTTGTTACTAGAACCTGTAGAGATCCAGATTTAAGCCCATCTTTAGCTAGGGAAGTTCATCCAGTCCCTTTGAGCAAGCCAACCTTCCAGATCTATAGTAGGGAAAATTGGAGAGGATAATGTTATAAGTGCCAACTCTGGAAGAATTGCATGAAGTCAATCTAATATCATTCCTGGTGTTGTACAACCTTTGTTAGCAATATGAAAACAGTTTGCGAGTGCCGCCTCCTTTTGAAATATCTCATTATTACTAGTTTAAATGTTTCCTTTTTACTAGTTTTTACTAGTCTAGTTTGCAACAGCATACTAGCTCTAATTCTAGCAATTAACAAATGATCTATAAAAAGTCTCATCCTCCTTCATTTCTGAGCCCAGAAAGATTGGATGAGGTGCATAGAGGTACTCAGCACATAACACAGCATTTAATTCTACAACTACTCACTTTCTATATTCCAGCTAGGCAGTACATTTTTTTGGGTGGCAATCTTATCAGAAAAGCCAATTCCCAGCATTAACAAAATTCTGGCTCATCAGGAAAAGCAGATTTGGCAGAACATGGTAGGACTCTGTATTTTAAAGGTATACATGTCTAAACAACGAATTATGGAATCCACAATAAGAAATGTATGTGTATTCACCCAAATACAGGTAGTCCTCAAGTTACGACCATAATTGAGCCCAATATTTCTGTGGCTAAGTGAGACAATTGTTAAGTGAATTACTGCAGTTGTTAAGTTAGTACCACAGTTGTTAAGTGAATCTGACCTCCATTGACTTTGCTTGTCAGAAGGTCATAAAAGGGGAAGGCATGATCCTAGGATACTGCAACCATCATGAATATAATGTTGCCAAGTGTTTGAATTTTGTTCACGTGACCATGGGGATGTTGCAATGGTTGTAAGTGTGAAAAACAGCCGTAAGTCACTTTTTCAGTGCTGTTATGTAACTTTAAATAGTCACTAAATGAACTGTTGTAAGTTGAGGACTATCTATATAACTTAATTAAGTTGAATCTGGTTCTCCTTATTCATTTCAAATTGAAGTTAAAAAAATACTCTTGGCATCATCATCATCAAACACTTCTAATCTATAGTACTAATATAAAACAAGAAATCTAGTTTCTAAAATTATTGTGTGTAGATTTTTTTTTAATGGAAACCATAGCATGACTGACCTCTTGTGGTAAGTGGGTGGAAAAAGCATCAGTGATATTGCCTCTTTATGAAATCTGAAATTAATTTCTAGCATAAAGACTACATCTTCATTTTAGCAAATAGGTACCAGGAGAATGCTTGTGTTCATGGAGTCTGAGATATTTGCTTTATTTGTCTTTGGGGAAGAAAATTTAATTATGAACAAAATGCAAATTATGTGCTGGTTAGGAACTAATGTAACCAGGAAGCTTATACGGAAATCACTTTATGATGGTCATCTTAAATCAGTACAAAATAAGTGCAGCTTAGCTGAGTTTTCCAGCAGAAAATGAAAATGATTGCTTCAAACAACAAAGGAACAATCAAGCAATCTTGATAGACATGCCCCTTGTGTCCATGGCAACACTGCTGAGAAATAATAGTCTCAAAGCATTATGCCCACAATCTCCACTTCATCTACTCTCCGGGCCTGGAAGAATCCAATACATTCATAGTAATATTGAATACATACACAAGAACACCTGATGTAACCATCACAACACAGATTTCATAAACAGGACAGCCTTTAGGCTTGGCTGGAAAATTGGGGGGAAAATAACCCTAAAGAAGGCAGTGGTTTAGTCACAATGTCTAAATGACTAAATGTTTGTATCTAAAACTCCTTCATGTCATAGTGACTCAGCTTGCAAAACACATTAACACATCAACAAGGACATCCTATTTGAGCTTAGCCCAGCACATGAACTAAAACAATCAAAAAAGCAGAATAATGTATTCTGGAGAAAGGACTTTCTTTCTTTAACTTTTAGGCAATATTCCTTTATAAAACATCTTCCCAATGCGGCAATGAAGAATAGAAAAAATATAAAATATATTTCTCTATAAAATATAGAATATAATATTTAAAATATTTATAAATATTTTACAAAATATAAAGCATGCTTTAAAATGCTAAATAAAAATATAACAGACTTTTTTTTCTTTCTTTTAAAATTTTTAATCGATGCACGAATTTCAGCTGGAGAGTTTGGTAGTTATTGAGGAAAGAAGAGATAATCTGAACATTTTCTCCCCTTCATTGTGACAATTAAGTTTAGCCACAGTATAAAATTTCTGCTGGGACACCTGATTTTTATTTTCCAACTATGGGGATTTTGAGAAAAATTGCAGCATAGTGCAGAAGGTGACAGTAATCCTTTCTTTCTTCTTAATCATTGTCATTGCCTAGTTCAGTGATGGCTAATCTTTTTGGCACCAAGTGCCCAAAGCGCATGTGCGTCCCCAAATGCAACAAACCCAGTGCATCCACACGTGACCCCACGTGCACCTTGCCCCACACATGCATGCGCAACTCCAAGTGTCTGCCCTGTGCATGCGCATGTGACCCTGCATGCGCCCCACCTCCATGTAGTGTGGCAGAGACCCGAAGACCAGCTGGCTGGCAGGAGGCGCGCGCGTACATGCACGGCACAGCTGAGGTGGGGTGATGGCTCACGTGCCCAGAGAGAGGGCTCTGCGGGCCTTCGCCATCATAGGCCTATTTACCTTATCTTATGACACAAAAGATATACATGTAAACGTTTACAAGAGATATGAAAGATGCTCATACCTGAACTTAATGAAGGAATGAGGGAAATCCTAACTGATCATGAAATACCTGGAGACAATCCACTTGCTAACAGAATCTTGGATAGTATTGGTGAGACTGTTCTATACTGGATCTTGGGGTTTTTAAGAGGAATTTGAGAAAACATGGTTGCCCTTTAAGAAATGCTGAAATTATACATATTCCATAAATAAACAAAATACACTAGTGCACTGCAGCTTAGCATAGCAGTTAATATAATTAGACTTCTAATGTTTATCTAAATAAATAATTTTAGTCTGAGGACTTTTCATGGACTTTCAGAGTGATTCAGCTCTGATACAAATTTTCTATGCAACCAGAGTCCCTGCCAGGAGGGACAGACAGGCAGACAGACAGAATCTCCTGTTCAGACAGGAGATCTCCAGTGCAACAGAACTGTAATAACCAGTATTCCCCAATGTGACCACAGTCCAGCTGAATAGTTAATTGCATACAAAGGTCCCACTGACATCATTGTGAAATTGTATTGATTGTATTTCAAGTCAATTGATTAAAAAAAAAATTCAGCACACTAAACAAAACAAAGGGAAAGGCCCAAACTTGCATTTTTCAGATGGTCTGTGTTATATATTATAAGCAATTTTTAAAAACAAATGAAAACCAAACGCTGGAAGAACAAATACTGTACATCCATGCTAAGTCACTTTATTAAGCATATAGAATATGGGAACATTAAAAGCAAAAGGAGCTATATGGCTGACTAAGAGGGAAAAAACATCCAAAATCTTTGGATTCAATTATTTTGTTAAGCCAACCGAATCACTGCAAGGTTTTGAGTTTCAAAACTTTGTTTGGGCAAGTTACTAAAAAGAAAGAAAGAAGGAGAAAATAAAATATGATTGATCTCGAGTCCATGTCTGTACAAGCAAAATTGGATGGGAAGATAAAAGAGTCTTCAGATGACACAAGATGACACAGGACAGTGTTAGGCTGTAGTAATATTAACTTAAAAGATAAAGAAGCTCTTGAGTAGTTCAAAACCTGGACTACTTTGCAGCCACATCCATTCAGCCACATCCATGCAGTTGTATCACCACTGTCTCCTTTAGGGAGGTCTTTTTTTTTAACTCCTCAGTGTAGCTTACAACTCTGGAAATTCCTCATGGTCTATTCAAGTACAGATCAACTCAGGTTAACCATACTTTCTTTGCTGCTGGAATCTGAGTGACAGAATATCTCACACATGTTATTTATCATCTTTAGTTCTGGATGGTCTAGCAGCACTACCCCAGACAGACACAGTACTCAATAGTCACAATTCAGGCTCAAAGCGTATGTGGCAGTTGTTGCTTTGCACAACTTCATGTGGCGTGCCAATTGCATCCTTTTCTAGATCGTAAGACCAGGCATTCATTCACACCCTGGCCATCTCTTGCCTGGATTATGGCAATGTGCTGTACATGGGGCTACCCTATTCGGAAGCTACAATTGGTATAGAATGCAATAGCGCAGACAGTTTTGGAGGCACCAATACTAGAGGCACCCATGTAACACCACTGTTATGTGAACTGCACTGGCTGCTGACCTGCTTCTGGATTCAATTCAAGGTGCTGGTTATACTTTAAGGTCTTTTTATGGCATCAGTCTAGAATATCTGTGGAAGCACTTTCCCCCAATGGGATTGACTTGTCCCACTTGTGCTGGTAGAAGGGGCCTACTGCAAACTTCATCAGCCAAGGAGTTTTGACTGGTGGGATGCAGGAGAAGAACATTCCTTGCCATGGCTTTGAAACATCTTATCTCAGGAAGTGAGATCCACTCCCTCCCTTTTAGTCTTCAGGAAAGTTCTTAAAATCTGGTTATGCTGGCTGGCATGGCATCCTTCCTGAAGGAAAAGCTGCTGGCTGGATGTGGTTGGTACAATTTATTTATTAATTACATTTTTATGACGCCCAACTCCTGAAGGACTCTGGGCGGCTTACAACATGGATAGAAATAGCAGTCAGATTTTATATACTGCTAATCAGAGCTTTACAGCACTCCCCAAGCAGTTAGAAAGTCAGCTTATTGCCCCCAACAATCTGGGGTCCATCTCTCGTCCCAAATCCTTATTTTTAATTTAATTTTTGTAATTTTATTCCATTTAATATTTATAACTGTTAGTACATGTTGTTTTATCTTGATGCAAGCCACTCAGAGTTGCCTGAACTCTGAGATGGGCAGCAAATAAATTGAAAAAATAAATAAAAAAAATGTTGTAATGTAGTCTATTCCTAAGCATTAGAAAACTACCACTAGTATATAACAGAAAAAATATATGATACACATACATAATTGAATGTATAGCATGCTAGTGCCACTAGCGGCAATGTAAAAATATTAATAACTTGCTGTATATGGTACATACGAGCTGTCCTTATTTCCTAGCCATATTATTAACAAGGAATGAGCTGGTCTTCCTCTCTACAGATCTTAAGGCTCTTAGACTTTACAGTTAATATATTTTATTATTTTTTAAAAAAATTACTACTAGTAATATAATTTTAAATTCTGGTATGTCTTCAGTAGTTGAAGTCGTCTCAATATGTTCCTTTGATGTCTTCTGCTCACATTTTAAAATCTTAATCCTTTAAACATGTTTTGTTTCTTCTTAGCTCATGCAGTGTAGTTCTCAAGCTATTTACCCCATACCAATATGTTCTTCATTCCAAACTGATATGTATTTCTAATGCATTTTAATACCCCTTTAATACTTCTGCTCAAAAAAAAATTAGAGATTTTTTGTATGCATACTTTTCTATTTAAAAAAAAAATCTACTACTAAGTGCTTTATGAAAAGAAAAAAGAAAAATATTACCTAAGTACTAGTCAATTGTTCTTCTGAAAGCTGAGTACTAATTTGGTTTTCAATTAACAAAGAGTGGATTCCAAATAGGTTTATAGAAAAGATACTTATTCATTGCATTTTAAACATTGATTTTTAAATTAAATTGCAACAAGCTGAAAGTAGAAATTTTTATTAACTAGGACTAATCTTAAAGTCTGCTATAAAGTGGATTCATTGTTCCATTGAGTGTTTGGAAATAAGCCCCTACTGTATCTAAAAAATAACCTGCTATTACACACTCAGTGTGTAGAGAACTGCAATCCAAATTCCAATTTGTCATTATACCTGCATAATACATGTACCAGAGTTCGTTTCGTGATGTGCTTTGTTGTAAAATCAAGAGGGTATTTTCTGGCTCCTAGATGAGATTGGCTTAAACAACAAAAGGAAGAATGAGAATAGTTTAGAATTAACTTGCAAGTAATATTGATATTGTATAGCATGAAAATGTGCCAACATGTTAACAGAAATAGAGAGCAGCTTCTTTCTGATAAAAATATGTTGTATTTGGGATTATATAAAAAGGGAATAAGGGGACATGTTTACAATATAGATACTGAAATGATGGATAGCTTCTACATCTACTACTAAGGTATCAACAGTAAATGAACCAGGAGGCCAGAAATGTGCCACTTAGTAGGAAAGCAACAAAGACCTTGGAAAACATGAGATGCTGTGATATGTCTACCGATAAAAGATCAGATTGTTGCAACCAATGACTTTATGGACGTGAAATTTGGACTTTGAAGAAGCAGGATAGAAAGAGGATTGCCAGTTGGACTTTGGTGTTGGAGAATACAATGAATAGTCAAAAATAAATAAATAAATGAATGGGTCATCAACTCAATCAAGCCATGGTTCTTAACCCACAGTGTTTTATCTCAGACAGATTTTGTGAAGATCTAGCTCTAGACTAGTGATGGCTAACTATTTTGGCACCAAGTGCCCAAAGCACTCATGTGAGCATCCCCAAAGTGCAACAAACACGTCCATCCCACCCCCACACATATGGCCCACCCTATGTATGCACTTGTGATCCCATGATATCCGTGCATGCGTGCGTGACCCCTCCTGTGTGCGCCCCATCCCCATGCATGCATAGGCAACCCTCACATATGAGCTTCATGCCCCACACAGCAGAGACCCAAAGACCAGCTGGCTTAGCACCATGTGTGAACTGATCAATGTCCTTTACTAGTAACATCAAGTAGAAATGATTTGAAATGATTACCAGCCAAAACTTATAAAAGAAAACAATGGTAATTTTTATTTCACTACTTTGCAATGAGGTTGCATCATATACATGCAGGTACAGTGGACACACTTTAAGCCATCAATATACTTTCTTTATATCACCTTGCCTGCCACTCCTTCCTCATTGGGTGATTCCTCAGGCCTTCACAATCTATCCGAGGCACCTAAAAAGAATACATTTCCCCCTGCCCCTTATTTACAATTTAACTCTAATAACTATTAGTTTCTAGGATTTGTCTCTAGTTTCCAAGAAATTCTAGCTAAAGCCAGTTTTTGACTATGCCAAGGGCCTTCCTTCCTACATGCGGCTTTAAGCTAAAGCAACATTTATGAGAGAAGTACACAGTGTATTCTTTTTGAAGGTTCGTGTGTCCTGCTACAATTTCTGTAAAAAAACAATAAACTCCTTTTTCCTTTCTCACACAATGAATTCGGCTGTAAAAATCTGGATCACCACTAGATGACAACAAAACTATAAGGGAACTCCTAACTCTTTGTTGCCATCGATTTGTTCTCTATGGGTCGGATAACTCTAGAGGAGAATCTTGCATAAAGCCAACTAGCTGAGGAATGTTGAGGGTCAAAGTCCACATAAAGTTGCCAAGTTTGAAAAATACTGGTTTAATACACGCTGCAATTATGATGATTCCTTTGATGAGTGATGGTTTCCGTACCCTCTCTTGGATCACTCTACCTATATACGTCATGATGTAGCATGCCCCGCCCAAGAATTTAGAGAGGTGCGGACGAACTGAGGGCGGAAGCTTTCCTCATCCCTGGATCTTATCTGAGCATGCGCCTCTCAGAGCGGTCCCGTTTATTTTGACTTCGCTCGATGGCGTTCGGCGCATGCGTACTGCGAAGACGCGAGGCGCTCGAGTTCCAGGAACCGGCGGCGGGCGAGCGTGGTTGTGTTTAGCCTTCGTGGCGCCGCTGGCCATGGGCTGAGCTTGACGGGCTCCGTGGTTTCGGCGTGACAGGCCGGGCACAAGGCGGCCGCAGCGAGGGCGGTGGAGGAGGCCTGGCTCCGAGGATGGAGAGAGCCATGGAGCAGCTGAACCGTCTCACCAGGTCCCTGCGTCGCGCCCGCACTATCGAGCTGCCGGAGGGTAAGAGCGCGCGCCCCGGGGACAGTGGATGTGAGGTTGCTCTGCTGTGGCTTGCAGGTCGAGGATCGCAGGAAGGAGGAAGGAGTGAAAAGGAAAGTCTTAGGGAGCGGGAGATCTAGGAGGGAAAGTACTTTCTTCTAAAACTAGAGACGCCTTAGTATACTCAAGTGTTGCAGAAAGCTTTTTTGGGGGGGAAGTGGTTGACCTGAAGCTTTTTTCCTTTCCTTTTCTTCCACTTACTGATCAAATTCACCAGGAATTCCTTCTCAGCTAGGCAAAGTCAGAACAAAGTGTGCTGAAGTTGGGAAACTTGTCCCAAAGGAGCTTTTTCAAGAGGGTTTTCTGGTTTTTCTTTGAAGATGTTTCGCTTCTCATCCAAGAAACTTCTTCAGCTCTTCCCCACCATCCAGTCAAAGCTGAAGAAGCTTCTTGGATGAAGAAGCAAAATGTCTTCAAAGAAAAACCAGAATGTCCAGTTGTCTCTTGAAAAAGCACCTTTGGGACAACCGTGACCTGGATGACTGAGAATCTCCATAGATGTTATGTTCAGAACTTGTGTCAAAGAATGGATGAATTGGAAAGGATCTCCTATCTAGGTTATGTAGTCTAACGCTTTGCTTGCAGTGGGAATCTACTAATTATTCAAGCTACCTGGATCTCCTTAGAAAACCTCAAGCCATGGGAATTCATTTGCTCATTTAAGTAGCTATTACTATACTGACTTAATTTTCAGACCATTTGTGATACACCTGAATGTTACTTCAAATTTTAACCTCTTCCCCTTTGTCCTGCTCTTCATTTCTATCCTCTTTCTACAGAGCCGTGCCCCTTCTTGCAAGCATTTAAATGTTAGGACAATATGCTATCATGTTTCTCCTTAGTCTAATTTGCAAATTTAAAGGGTTGCTGGGTTTGATCATTCATCAGTTTGCAGTGAGTGTCATCAATATGCTGATGAGCCCTAGTTAGCCATTGTCACTCTGGACCAAGCCATACATGTTGTGGAAATTCTGTGCCAGTATCTAGAACCTGTGAAGATCTGGTAGGGGTGAAACAGGATCACATTCAAGTCAACCAAGATAAGCTTGGTATTTGGCAGTAAACTACCAGACAATTCAATAACCTTTGTCTTGGCAATTTGGACAGGGTTGAACTTCTCCTAAAGGAGATAGCTTGTGATTTGGACTAAGCAGCTGGTGGAAACTGGCCAGAGTGTACTGTGTATATGTCTATTTATGCCCTTACTTGGTCCAAGACGCCTTGGCAATGGTAACTTAAGCCCTGACCACTTGTCATATGGATACTGTCATGCATTTTGCAGAGGGCTTGGAAATTGCAGTCGGTACAAATATGGTGACCAGATTATGGGTAGGACAATCTGGTTCATGCAGAATTTCACCAATGTTATATTGCTGCATTGGTTAGCAGGAGGCTTCTGGGCCCAGTTGAAAGTGCTGGTCATGATCTTTAATGGAGCAAGACTGAGATATAGCAGATAACACCATATCAGAATTTTATTTATTTGTTGTATTTTTATTACAAGCAATTCTCAGTGTTCATAATAGAAAATGAACCTGCACAGTAGATAATCGCAAATGGGCACTAAATATAAAAACAATAGTACCATAAGCAGTATGGGAATTGCATCATTTCCCTAATGCCTCTGAGATAAATCAATATTAAATTATTTCTGAAGGTCAGCAGCAAGCATGCTAGCTGCCTTTAAAACGTGCAGCGGACATGACTGAAAATCCTTTCTCCCAGGCCCAGAGAGCCATCAACAGGTTTATGTGTGGTCTGGATAGTTCAGTTTATTATTTTTTTCTGTAATCACTAGTCATTTTAACTTGCAATTTACATAGCAATAGCATGTAGATTTATATACAATTGGCTCATTTTACTGACCTCGGAAGGATGGGAAGCTGAGTCAATGTTACATCCTCTTTCTGTGTAATTTTCATTTTAAATTTATTTTTTAAAAAGACATTCCTTACCAAGGAATATTTTTATTGTTACTGCACTGTTTTCTGCTCAGATTATTTGTGTTGATAAATAGCTGAAGCACATTTGCTTCTGTTTTTTGTTAATATTATAATTTTATCCACTGCTTCTTCAGAAATTTAGAGATGAGGATGTTGTTTAGTTACTGAGTGAAGTAGTTTTAAATTTATTAATGCTATTTAAATAATTCCCTGGGTACCTGATGGGAAAGAAGCTCCACCTGTTTGATAAATACTGTGTAATGAAGAATGTGCAAATATCCTGTATATACCATACTGATTAACATGTATATGTTTACTGACTAACAAGAAAATGTCAATACCGACAAAACTTCGGCCTTGCTTCTACAATATTGCCAAAGCAGTAAGGTCATTTTATGCTTCAAAATGTATTATAGCTATAATTTATTTTCTACACAGATAGTGAAACTGCTGTTTACACATTAATGCCGATGGTTATGGCTGATCAACACAGGTGAGTCTTCACAAGCAGCTCTTTAAGAAAAAATTGTTCAGGCTTTGCATATTGGATTACAGGAAGAATTGTCTTTTAATACAATGGAGGTGCAATATTTGTGTCTAACACTGTTTTTTGTTTGTTGTCAGTTGAAGCTTATTTTTTTATTTTTTGAATCATTATACGTTTCCATCCTAATCATGTTAGTTGATAAAAGTGATAGTTTTTAAATGTTTCTTGCTTGTGATCCAGAAAAGTGTTACAAGAACTTTGGCCAAATTTGAAGAAAATGTCAGTGCTGAATATAAGTTATATTTTCTCATTTCATTTGTTCACAACTGCTTATTTGAAGGTGATAACTTAATAAAGTTGCTGGTAAGCAAGCTAGAATCACATTGCTCTTATTTTCTTAATGTATACATAAATTTTAAACTGGGTAGATTTTTTTTTAAAAATACTACTGTTTTGGATATAGTAATCTTTCCCATGAATAAAACTAGAACTTTTTATAATGATGTTTTCTAAAGTAGACAATTTGTAGGATTGTTTTAAGCACTATTAGTGAAACATAGAGAAGAAAATGAATGAAAAATATTTTGTAACTATGCCATTAAGTTGGGTTCCTTTCCTAGTGACTGCAGGAACAAATGCTTGCTCTAGCAGCCTAACTCCATCAGTGTACATACATATTGTAGGTTTTTCCAAGGATATTTCTGTAACAACCCCTTTGAATCTGTCTATCTACTTTATCTATTTTCTTTCCCTTCTACTTCTTCAGCCTTGCCAAGTACAATAACTTTTTTCTAGTTCAACATTTGTTAACATCACACACATTTGGGATTTCCATGTTTGGCTTTATTCATTTTTTAAAATATCTAAAGGAAAACCTTATTTGTTTAATGAGTTCAATAATCCATACATCCTCTTCCATTTGTTTTTCCAGTACAGGTATATTGGCTGATTTTTAAAAATTTTCTTAGTCTTGTTCTGTATTTATTAATATATAGGACGTTAGTACATCAGGTGCCACTTCATACGTCCTTAAACAGTTCAGTAGGTATCTTAACTGTGTCTGTGCTTTTCTCTTGCTAGCTGTTCTTTTTCCTGCCCAATTAAATCACTTCCCAAATATATTCTTTATCGATACATCATTCTATAATCATCTTTTAAAGGATTTTAATAAAAGTGCTCTATTTTCCTTTAAACCTGCAATTGCCCCTTCTGTGATTATTCTTGAGTGTTCATTCAAAACCTATGGTTCTTCTGATTCTTCTCTGTCTCTGTTTCCGTTTCTGTTTCTGTCTCTGTCTCTGTCTCTCTCTCTTGTTATATTATCTCTTTTGTTGATTAAGGTCTGTTTCGTCCTTTCTTTACTGCTATTGAAAATCTATATTCCATTGTGCTTTCTTTTTGTGCCATAAACTTTCATTCTGGATATTATTTTAGCTTATTCAATCTTACTTGAA
Organism: Boaedon fuliginosus; assembly: GCA_027560395.1. Classification (NCBI taxonomy): domain Eukaryota; kingdom Metazoa; phylum Chordata; class Lepidosauria; order Squamata; family Lamprophiidae; genus Boaedon; species Boaedon fuliginosus. The sequence goes on from JANHGC010007936.1 coordinate 15,331, forward strand.
GTTGGAGAGTTTTTTTCTCCATGGGTTTTCATGATATCCTTTATCTCCCCTCATTATTTCTCAGGTTCATAGTCACTTAAGTATACTGCGTATGTTCCTTACATTGATCTTGTGCTGTAACTATTCATCAGGTTATATACCTTGTTGGAACACCTATTCTAACTATATATTTAATACCAATAACTAATGGTGTGTGCCACCATTTCTGAAAGTATTAAGGCTGCCTGGATTACAGAGTAGCTGAGAGCAATTATGTAGGTGGGTATATTTCATGGCAATCAACGCCTCTTAAAATTTGCTGTGGAACAATGAAAGGAACACTTGCAGTTCTGCTTTTAAATATTCCACTGATGCAATTAATATTCCAGCTGGATATTCAATTTTAAACTGAGCAGTAAGGTAGGGTTCTTGTTTTCTTTGACTTACACTTGATGTGTCATATACAACAGCCATCTGGTCCCTATTAAAAGTAGCTGAAAATACAGCTCTCTTACTGACTAAAATGTGTCTTAGATCTGTTTCAGAGTTGCTGTCAAATTCAAAATTTGATGTCAATTATGCATTTGGACGTGTGAAGAGGAGTTTGCTTCATATTGCAGCTAAGTAAGACAGTCCTCAGAAGGTTGTGAAATGTGTTAATAATCTTTCATTAGATGTTCCAATTCTCTAAATTCTGTTTTTATTTTTAGTATATATTAATTTTAATTTGTGCAATGATCACATTTTAAAATGCTTTTCATTTTTTAAATAAAACAATAATTAATCTTAAAAAATATAAAAAATAAAAATGCAAGCTAAAAATACAAATTGTTGTTGTATCTTCGAGTGAGTGCCTTCCAGTTGGCTCTTGGCAATTGTCTGCCATTTTATTGACAAGATTTGTGAGTGGTTTGCTGTTGCTTCCTTTCTAGGTCTGAGAGAGTGTGACCAGCCCAAAATTATTCAGCTGGTTTTGCATCTAAGGCCGGACTAGAACACACCATCTCCAAGTTTCTAGTCTGATGTGTTAACTACTACAGTGCATTGGCTCTCATAAAAAAAAAACACACACACAGAGCATCTTTTGATTAGTAGAGAATATTGTGTTTTCCAAAATAGATAAATCATACATTTCGAACAACCGTTCCTTGACCAATTGAATAATGTCAATTTTCCAATTTGTTAATATATTTCTTCCCTTCAGTGTGCTGCTTGCTCTGTACAACTACTATTCCCAATAAACCGTGAAATTCCAAAAAATTAATATATAATTCAACATCACATTAACATCTTTCACATTTAAAGATTTCCCTATAAATCTACTAGTAAACATTAATACATTATCCCACATATGCTAAATGATCACCTGCCCATATCATATGGGTCAGTGAGTCCTCAAAGGTTTTTGTACCTCTAGCATTGGAAAATTGATATTCATCCTTTCAAGTACATTCTTTGAATCTATTCTTTCCAAATTTAATTTTTTGGATTAATTTCAAATATAATTCAAACTTCTTAAGGAGTATTCAATGAAGCCATAAACGTAGCTTTATGGAAAATCTAGTTTATTATTTACATGTTTGAAATATCCCAGAAATATCAATTTTAAAAATGTTGTTGAGCTTTTGATAGAGGTGCAATACAGGTTTTATTTCTGTCATGTATTTCATTAAGTATCAAAGTAACTCAGGTGCTTTTGAAGCATAGACTGAAGCATAGATTAATAGTATGTTGAGAAGTCTGTAGGATTTGCCCATTCTTGGAAGCAATTTCTGTTTTTAAGCAACAAGTTGAAATACTGAAAGTTCTTTTATAAGACAAGTCTTTGTGTCATATTCCATACTGTTTTTAAAAACATCAAAGAACCCCTAATTTAAGTACTTGATAATTTATTTAATATGTTCAACTTTGCTTTCAGTTTCACTATTTTAGTTCCTCTGTAGTAAGCAACTTCTTTTTATCCTGGCTGATCATCTTAATTTTCAGATCAATTTTTTTTCAAATGATAAGTTGAAATAAAAATCATAACTTTCAAATATAATGTGATATCATTATGTTGTTTCTTTATTTGTGAAAATTATCTTTTTCTACTGTTTTTTTTTGTTAAGATGTTTCTAAACTTTCTCCCATAGCTGTGGATCAGTTGAATGTCTAATTCTGTTGCTAAAAAAAGGTGCAAACCCTAATTACCAGGATATTTCTGGGTGCACTCCACTTCATTTAGCTGCTCGGAATGGGTAAGTTCTAGTAATCACCTTTAGCTATTTGAATAGTAGATGTAACAAAAATAGGTAAACAATGTACAGTCTTTGATATTTTAGTGAGCCTTTTAAAGAGGCCTAACAGTATCTTCGTTGAAATGTAGTGTTGCTAATATTAGTCAGATTTGAGGATTGTTCAGGCTGCAGGGTAATACTTAAGAACTATAAGAAGCTAAATTTTTGTTCATCTTCTGGATCTGATAGATGCAAATATTGCCAAATTATGTTCCATATTCTCATAACCTGCATTAAAAATGTTCAAATAATATAGAGATGTTTTTTAGCTTATCTTTAAATATAATCAAGTTTATAATAAGATATTTAGCTCAGTATTTCATTTTCAGTCCAACTAAATTGAGAACATGGTTACAGTGTTATAAAGTAATTTTTAATATATTTATATAGTTTCTACTAACATGCTAGTCCATTTTAAAGATTTGAGTTGCAGCTCCTAAGAGACAATGATCTTTGGACTCTGCGCTTTCAACTAAATGGGAACTTAGTGTGAATTCATAATTGATACCCAGGGGAAGAGTTGTAACCTGCTCCCCTCATTGGAGAATTTTAGCAATGTCCTGAATGAGTGCTAAAATCAAAGGAAGAAAGCTTGTTGTTTTTTCTTTTCCTAAGTTTGGTGAAGCATTGCTGTTGCCCTTAAGAATATTCCAAATATGAGTCAAAGTGGCACAGTGATTAGAATGCAGTACTGCAGGTTACTTCTGCTGACTGCCAGCTGCCTGCAATTTGGCAGATGGAATCTCACCAGGCTCAAGGTTGACTCAGCTTCTATCCTTCCATGGTCGGTAAAATGAGGATCCAGATTGTTGGGGGCAATATGCTGACTGTAAACCACTTAGAGAGGGCTGTACAGCACTGTGAAGTGGTATATAAGTCTAAGTGCTATTGCTAAATATCCTGAATGGCCTAAATAATTCATTTGTGTTACTAAATATGGCAGCAAAGCGATTAAGTATCCATCACTTGATTTGGACATGTGGGGGCTGCAGTGCAGGTGATTTGCCTCCCAGAGGTCTCTTTGTCTCTTTTCCAATTTTATTTATTTTTTAAAAAATGCACGGAGATAAACTAGACATAACTTTGTCTGTAATTTGTCTATGTTGCCCACTCTGATTTAAGTTTTAGGCTTGGCTCGTCTTTTAAAAGAAAAAGAGAGAGAAATACATTTCTGTCCTTGAAAGTACACATCAGAACATGTGCAGCAAATGCTCAATACAGAATGCAATGTATAGACCTAATGACTTTATTAATTTTCTATTTAAAAAATGTGACTCAAGTTCCACAGGCACAGATCATTGCATGTGTGAGGTGGAGGAATATTTGCATGTTACATTATACAGAGGGAAATTCCAACATTAAGAATGCCTTTTATTAGACATTAGGGAATTAAAGAAGTAATTTTATACTATTTTAGTTTATAGTTTATATTACTGCATTACTGTTCCAGCCTAGTAGTTGTGTGTCATAGCCAATGTTGTTCACTTTTCTTCATGATTTAATCTGTAGCCAAGGGAACATTCAGTTATTAGGAATTGTAAAGGTAGCATGTATGAGGTGTCCAACAATTTGATCATTTACAGATGGATTTATTGAAAATTGTTTCAAATTTAGATAATCTAAATTCTAAGTCCTTTCGGTATTATACTTTGCACTCCAGTAACAATTGTTTACCACTGTTGGCTTCTTCCAAAATTTTGTGATGTTTATTTGCAAATCTCAGTATTTTGTAATCTTTTCCAATTCCTTGTCTTCAACAAGGATTGGAAATAACGGTAATATCTGATCTATGTTACGTTCATGGTGTCAGCCTTGATTTTAAAATTCCATAAAATATGATATCCTTCCATTTCCCACTATCCAGTCAGAGCTGAAGAAGCTTCTTGGATGAGAAGTGAAATGTCTTCAAAGAAAAAACAAGAAAGTCCAGTTGCCTCCTGAAAAAACACCTTTGGGACAGTCATAGATCAATTTTATTTTCACAAATAGCCCTTATTTCAGAGATCCTTTCAATAAGTTTCTTTACTTGCTTTGATGTAATCATTATGCACCTGTTGTTTCCTCTTCTTTACTGAATACTAATAACTAATAATTATTGCATTTTGTTAGGTTATAAACCTGTTAGCATTCAGTTGGATTGAGAGGGTATATATGTTCATAAATGAATAAAACGAAAAAGGATGTTGGACATATAGCAGTAGTAATTAGATCTATGTACTGCTTATCAGTGCTTATACAGCTCTCACTAAGTGGTTTACAGAGAGTAAGCACATTGCCCCCAACAATCTGGGTCCTCATTTTACCGACCTCAACAGGATGGAAGGCTTAGTCAATCTTGAGCTTCGAGATTTGATCTGCCAAACTGCTAACAGCCAGCAAGCCTGCAGTACTGCATTTAACCACTGTGCCACCAAGGCTCTTCTATATTAAGTCTATAACTGATATTTAATTTATTATTCTATGCAGCCAGAAAAAGTGTATGAGCAAGCTATTGGAGTACAGTGCTGATGTCAACATTTGTAACAATGAAGGTCTGACAGCAGTAAGTACTATCATTTTATTCCTGTCATCCACTTGACCATGGGACGCTGCAACCAGATGTAAATGTGAACTGGTTTCCAAGTGCTCAAAAGATCACATGGCTGGGGTTGGTAGTGTGGATGGGTTGTAACTAACTTTTTTTTTAGATTGTTGTAAAAACGTAATAACGTAATAACGTTTGTTAAGTGACTGGTCAAGCTGTAAATTTCCTTGCTGAATGCTTGCTCCGTTATCTTTTGACCCAGATCCATTGGCTTGCTGTTAATGGACGAACAGAACTGCTTCATGATCTTGTACAGCACGTTTCCAATGTAGATGTTGAAGATGCAATGGGGCAGACAGCCCTTCACGTTGCTTGCCAAAATGGCCATAAGACAGTAAGTTGAGGAAGATAGCTTTATCCTGAATGCTCTGGCTTTAGACTGTAAACATTTTATATGCAAGGATCCCGATCCTAGGAAATCCCAATATTATTTATTGACTCTCAGCAGGTAATATTGTTAAGAAACAACTGCTGATTTTGAAAATGATGGACTCTTCAGTTCAGCATAACATTAAAACTCTTAGATCTTTTAGACCAGGGGTGTCCAACTGACAACTTTTAGACTTGTGGACTTCAACATCCAGAATT
>JANHGC010007936.1:26709-38887 GCA_027560395.1 Boaedon fuliginosus
GCGGCCGCATTCTGCACCAGTTGAAGTCTCCAAGTGCTCTTCAAGGGCAGCCCCATGTAGAGCGCATTGCAGTAGTCCATTCGTGAGGTGACAAGGGCATGAGTAACCGTGAGAAGAGCCTCCCAGTCCAGGAATCTGATGAAGAAAAGGTTGAGGATATAATCTATATCTATATATAATATACTGGAATATAACATAGTGATTGATTGGATGGCTTATCTATATTATTTAAAATCTCTGTCAGAAAGTAAGATTTGTGAAATGACTCATCTATATTTTGATATTTGGATATGGCTAAAAATGGGGCAGAATGGGGCCTTCAGTTGTTATTATATGACTGCTTAAAGCACAGGTGTCAAACTTGCCATGTCACATTGCCATCACGTGACATTTCATGATGTTTTTCCCATTGTGGAGCTGGGCTGGGCTTCACATGACGCATCTGGCCCGCGGACTGCCAGTTTGAAACCCCCTGTCTTAGAGTTACTGCATTGTTACTGCATAATTTTCCTATGTACATTTTGTTAATTAAAATTATTGCATATGTTTATTTTAGTTTGTCAAGTAATTATGAGGCACAAATGAAGAGTCTGTTGAGGATAGTGAGGATTTTTTGCCATGTCTTTCGTCTTGGTCCATCCACTCCCAATAATGGAAATGATATGGGCTACAATGGAAATAAAACTCCAAGAAGTCAAGTGTTCAAGGTCAGAAAAGTAAAGTAATGCTACTAGATATTAGTAGAAAAATAGATAATACAGAGAGGAATGTTATCATGCATATGTATGTTTATCCACATGAGAAAAAAATAAATTTGGTACCTATTTAAGTTGGCCCGCCTTGATTTTTCTCTCCCCATGTAATCATTACTCTTTTCTATTTATGTGTCTAAGTTCATCCTATTCAAGATGTTAATACGTTTATGCAGATTGCATATCTTTAGTTGATTAGTTTAATTACTTGTACCCAAATTTATCTGGCACAATACCTGGGCTTTTGGAAACAAGGTTAGAATTTTATATATTTTATTATTTTTTTGAAAATCTGTCTTGTGTGTGAGGCAGTAAATATTTTACCTATAGGTCTTGGTGTAAGACTTAATATTTATAGTTTCTAGTTAATTATTTTCCCTTTGCACATTATTTCCATGACTATCATCTTCTAATACATATACATACATTTTTTACTTACCTAAAGACAAGTCGATTGTTTCTTATTTTTCTGATGCTGTGACACTTTTTGCAATTAAATAATTATTCCTCTTATTTGTGGCTTTATTACTTAATGGGTTTTAATACTTTCTTCCTGAAGTTATGTTTTTACCCCTTATGTCTATTATTGTCACATGCCTGATATGAAAGAGAGAGTCCAAAATCACCCAGTCAGTTTTCATGCCTAAGATGGGACTTGAGCTCATAGTCTCCTGGTTTCCAGGCCAGCAACCATACCAGTTCTCATTTATTTATTTTTAATGTTTTATTTTAATATTGTTTATCAGTTATCAGGAAATGGTTATTTTCCTTATGAACAGATATGCTAGAGAAAATGGCTTTCCTACTTGTTTAATTAAAAAAAAATACTAGAATTGTAATATTTTCAGTGTTCGTATCAGTAAATACTTATGTAATAAACTAGTATACACTCATCTAAAATGTATGCCCTTATCTTGCCCTTGATAGCCTTTGGAATTACTCTGGCATTCATTAGATGAATGGCTAGCCCTAATATCTGCAGAATTAACGAAGGATAAAACCAACATCTCTTCTATCCTGCTGAAGCCAAAAGGACCCAATCAGCAAGAAGATAGCATTCCTACACCGACCTTTGAAGTTGCTTCAACTGAAACAAGTACACTTTCTGCAGAAAAAGAATCTAAAATGTATGAAGTTGGCAGTGCCCAAGAAGCTTATGTGGACTGCCAAGATGTTATTTCTGTGACAGCAAACAGGCTGAGTGCTGTCATTCAAGCATTTTATATGTGTTGCTCTTGTCAGATGCCTCAGGGGTAAGTTTCAGACCTTTTCATTTCCTTCTTCCAGATCATTCAAAACCTGGGATTTTCTCTTCTCTGCTTCCCATTTAATGACGCACATGTCTTGTGGTTACAATGATAACCAGGACTGCCTGGATTGCTGTTGCTAAATGATGAGGTCATGTTATGCCATACTTTACGATCATAGTGATTATCAACTGCAGTCCTGATTCCAGTTGCCATTGTAATTCAAGGCTGACCTGTACAGTAGTTAAATAATCAATCTGTGAATACTGAGATCTCTATTTCTGTCCTGTGACCTGAATCCAATATGGTCCCAGAAAAATTCAAGAGAATTATCAGAAGTAAATTTACAGAATTATCAGAAGAGGAATTTACAGTTTCTCATGTATTTATTTGAGAATGCACATGATTATCAAGAGGCAGGTCAAATAGGAAAACTTTGAAGAATGAATGCACATTAATAAGACGCTGAACATCATAGCCAGTGGAGGGATGCCATGAAGATTATACTCATTTAGGGTTCCCCTGAAGAATTCTTATGACCTCATGCAGTTAACTCTGAATAGGTTCACATGCCACATTTTAAGTCACATTTTTTTAACTATACTTCGTGTATACATCGTATTGAAGTTCACACACCACAGTGGATCATAAAAACAAATCATGGGCAAGTGCAGTATATCACCTCAGCCTTTGTATTCTAACAGTGATAATGTGTGCCAGGCTCTATTTTAAAATAACATGTTGTATAATAAGTTCATATTAGATTATTAGACATTTGAAGGTGTTTGAATCTTCTGAGAGTGTTTTTACACTTCCAAAGCCAAGTGCTTTTGTAACTTCCCCTCCCTCCCCATTTACTTTATTAAATTAAGAGTTTGTGCATATTTTTAAAATTATCCTTTTAAAAACTTTTATGAATAAAATGTTTAATATAGAGCAGATAATCTTAATGAAGCTAATATTAATCCTAATGAAACATTGCAATTAATTATTATTTTTACATTGGATACTTTATTAAACTGTTTGGACTTTTGTTGCAGAATGACATCTCCTCGCTTCATAGAGTTTGTCTGCAGACATGACAATGTTCTTAAATGCTTTGTAAACCGGTATGTTTCCAGAAATTCACATGATTCATAAGTTGTATGTAGCTCCGTGAACGTAGTAGTAGTATCTGGTTGGAATGCTTATCTGATTCTTAGTAAGAGTCTGGAAACATTTTTATTCTTTTAAAACTTTTCTGAAAGAACTCCAAGAGGGATTTTAAAAATAATCTGATGAACCAGTGTATCATCTGGTAGCAAAATAGCCAGTGTAGATTACTGTCTCATTTCCCAGCTCATGGGAAAAAAGTTTGGGAAATAAGCTTGTTCTTAGTTACTGTTGTTTTATGTAGGTGGAAAACTTGAGCAATTCCGAGTGTTGCTCTAGTAGAATCAGTCAAATTAGAATGTTACAACAGAACCTTTTGTCAACCCAGCTGTTTAATTTTGAGTTTGAAACAGGTTTTCCATTTCATGCATGCTCCTTCTTCGACTTAAACATAGAAGTTCGCTGTAATTGTTCTCTCATTTAAAGCAGCTAATGTCTCCTGAGTTTGTCCATATTCTTCCTGAATTAGTGAGCTGCATTCCATTTTGCTCATTTTTCCAGGAATCCTGAAATTATATTTGATCACTTCCATTTCCTTCTTGAGTGTCCTGAACTTATGTCCAGATTTATGCACATTATAAAAGCACAGGTAAATATTCAAAGCTGAATTTAAAATTCCCCTCCCCATCCGAGCCCTGCCGTGTAGCGTCATTGTGGTGGGGGTTGTCCTGGGAGGGATGAATGAAGAATGTCATTAGTGCAGTATATGCCATATTCATGCCAAGACTGTATACTCCTAGGAGGCTGACCGAACAAATAAAGGTAATCCCAGCTCCCCAGCTAAAGGAGGCAAGCACCAATATTGAGCAGCAGCTATACATTCAAAGATGTTTAAAGCAGACAATCACTTTAGTGACACTGGCAAAGGCATTAATTCATACTGAGATGAATTGAGATGGCAGTGATAAACCACTCCTGTATTTTTGTCAAGAAAACCACATGGATAGAAAATATAAAATGATTGATGACATAGTGCCGGATGATGTGCCTCTCAACAGGATGGCACTCAACATGCTACTGAGGTGGTATTTATTTCACAGGTAGTTGAAAGCCTTTGTAATGTTTGTTAGCTGAGTAAAGAAAATATGAAGCTGCAAAGATAAAATCAAAGTGGGAATATGGAATACAAGAAGCATGAGCATAAGAAAGCTTAACACACTGAAAGATGAAATGTATCTATTACTCACTGACATCTTAGCTATCAGCGGGTTGATATGGACTGGAATTGGATGCTTTCAGTCAGAAGATCACATTGTTTATTTCTCAGGGCATGAAAAACAAAGAAGTGGCAGTGTTTTCATAGGAACGGTTTAGCAAGAAACAAAAATTCAGTTACTGATGGAATAATATCTATCAGAGTTCTTGGATAATCCTTTGGGAAGATTATCCAGGTTTATGCTTTAAACACTGATGCAGAAAAAGAGGAGATTGATGAGTTTGAGTATTAGTTTGAAATTGTAAGAAGATGTAAGCAAAATGTGCTGACTCTGGTTGAAGGTCGAAATGCCAAAATTAGAAATATTAAGGAAGAAAATGTAGCTGGCCTATATTTATTTTCTTCCAAATGACAAGGGATAATTTGTCACCTAGGCAAAGATTTTAAGCAGGAGAGGGACAATATATATTCGAAAGACTGGGAATTACTTCCAACCCCACCCCTCCGCACACTTTGCAGCTTTTGGGATCCCTCTGATTGGGATTGTAGAAAATGGAAGTGAAGATGAAGTTAAAAATGTACTGCAAATTCTAAAATTGTCATATCACAGAGGAAAAAATCCCCAAGATTCTGCTCAAAGACCTCCATCCGAAACCAAGCACAGCTATTTGTACGATGAGACCTAACTCACTTTGCAGCATTTTATTCTCCCAGTTTCCTTGGAAAAAGTTGCTTGCTGTTTAATTAATGAGATGAATCAACAAAACCATTTTTCTAATTCCCTGTGTACAAGGTAGCTTTGGACTTTTATATCTTACAAAGCAGCATTAGGCATTATAAAATACATCCTTCCAAATGATGGGAGTTTTTCAAAACATTTTGTAATATGTTGTTAGAATATCTTCTCCTAAGAAACAAACATTACGCTGAATTTTTGAATGGAATTCATAATTTTCTGTGTCTTAGTGTTCTTCTAATTCTATCCGGTCCTATAAATAAAATATTTGTTTTTGCCTATTCTCCTTAGCCATTTAAAGATCGCTGTGAATGGTTTTATGAACACTTGCATTCTGGACAACCCGATTCTGACATGGTTCATAGGCCTGTCAGTGAAAGTGATATTCTGCTGGTTCATAGAGGTAGGGAAGTTCATAATCATCCTGTGTAAAATATTCTTTGAATTGAATACTTATATATTGAACAAAAGTGAGAAATTAATGTTTTTCATATTTAGATTCTATTTTTAGGAGCAGCTGTGAAGTTGTATCTAAAGCAAGTTGTATAAAGTTGAAGCAAGGAATTGCTGTACGTTTCCATGGTGAAGAAGGCATGGTGAGTAAAGTTATATATTGAATAATAACTAAAATATAGTTTTTAGGAGCATAGTTTCCTTAGGATAGAAGTTGTTTAAAAAATATAAAATTTGTGTTAAATGAAGGAGAAAATACTCCTTGGCTATTGAAATGGGCTTGAAGCAGATATTTCAAAACAGAAATATTTCTGAAAGCAAAGATTAATAATAGAATTTTGTGTTAATTCTGACCTACTAAAGTGCTATATCTGGTGCCAATGCTTGTTTCTTATTCCAATGCACTGGGTAGCAAAATGTAGTTGTTAATCAGGTTTGAGCCATAACTTCTTAAGAGCAGGCATGACAAACATGCAGCCCGTGGGCTGGATGTGGCCTGCGCAGGCCAGACCCACCCTGGCCCCACAAGGCTAAAAAAATAATCACGATATGTCATGATATGGCCCGCAATGTGATCGGGTTTGACAGTCTTGCTTAAGAGGGATCATAACTTCCATGGCAGCTCTAGATCCGTCCCTCGTTATCAAAGGCCCATTGCAGATCAACTTACAATCACAATGGAACCCAGAATTTTGGTCATAAGCAGTTGGAGTTGTAAGTCAAAGTACTAGGTGACTGGATTTGATTTTATGTACATTTTTACAACAGACATAAATTGAGTTACTGCATTCATTAAGTGAAACTTGTGATTATTAAGTGAATGGTTTATTTTTTTGCTGGAAATTAGCAAAAAATGTAAATTTCAATCATGTGTCCATGGGTTATTACAACTGGTCATAAATACAAGCTGGTTGCCAAGGACACGAAATACAATCCATTTTATACTGATAATGAATATCTTAGTACATTTCAAATTATGCATATGTAACACTATATATATTTTTGCTTCCAGGGTCAAGGTGTGGTACGTGAGTGGTTTGATATCCTTTCCAATGAGATTGTTAACCCAGATTATGCCCTTTTTACTCAATCAGCTGATGGTATGTTGGTGTCTCTCTTTAGGTTACAATACTTATAGTTCATCTAAAATAGTCAACTGAATCTCTCCACAGAAATATATTTTTGCTCTAAATTTTCTTACGGTTTACAAGATCCAATCCTGAAAAAAAAGTTTTAAATGCATTCTAGTGGCTAGTTCTGTGATTTTTAACTGTTACATGAATTGAATGAATAGTGAACTATAGCTGACCGGTGCTAGACGCTTCTCCAAACTGTTCAGTTGTTCTCTGCAGAGAACTGTTCCCAACCACAACCCTTTTAACTCCTATAGGGTCTGTTTACTCACCGGTCAGCTATAGTTGCAGTTGTTATGTTAGTAACGCAGTTATTAAGCGAATCTAGTTTCCTCATTGTCTTTGCTTGTCAGAAGGTTATTGTTCTGTCCCACACCCGAAACACTCGGATTAGGACCAATGAACAGTATCTTTTATTGTTCAAAACCCCAAAAGTCCATTCTATTTAGAAACAGAGAAATATTTCAACTTGCCAGGAGCCCCTGGCAAATTTCCACAGTATTCAAGGCAAAATGCCAAGTGATAAAACACTCTCGGTAAATAAGAATTACTGGTAGGTGAAAGATATGAATATTCAAACAGAAATGCTACAACCAGAATAGACCACGATAGAAACCCAACACGAATACTAGACGCTTCTCTAAACTGTTCAGTTGTTCTCTGCAGACAACTGTTCCCAACCACAACCCTTTTAACTCCTATAGGGTCTGTTTAATCACCGGTCAGCTGTAGCTCAACCTCTTCCCTTCCTATGTTGCTGCTGTCTTCTGAACAGCCTCTGAGTTCTGGCATCACTCAGAGCATCCTTCCCACTGCTGTTAGACACCACTGGCTCCTGATAACTTGTGGAGGGGCCAGCGTCTGGTATAGTGTCGACAGCCAATGTGTCCCTTCCCTCCGATTCTAACTCCACATCTCCTTCACAGTCAGAATCTTCTGACAGCTCTGCAGCACACTGTGGAGCCACAACAGTTATGAAAGGTGATCACATGACTCCAGGATACTGCAATGCCATAAATATGAGTCAGTTGCCAAAAATCTGAATTTCGATCACAGGGATGCTGCAACAGTCCTAAGTGTGAAAAATGGTCATAAGTCACTTTTTTTCAGGGCCGTTGTAACTTCAAATGACTGTTGAATGAACTGTTCTAAGTCAAGGACTACCTGTATAGCTGCTTTCAGGCCTTTAGTTTCAGGATCAACTTGCCAGACTACTATCCCAAACTTTTGTTTAACTATTAAAATTTCTTGAATGGTCTTTCCTTAATTTATTGACAAAACCAGAAGTTAATTTTGCTTAGAAAATCAAAATATTTTGCATCCCATTTACTTATAGTATCTGCCACTGAGAATGACTGTCTGTGACAGGGGTGTCAAACCCGCGTTGTCATGGCAGCATCACGTGATGTATCGGGACTTTAGCCCCCCTTCACTAAACTGGGTGGGGCCAGCATGTGACGCATTCGGCCTGCGGGCCAGGAGTTTGACACCCCTGGTGTCTAGGTATATAATGAAGGAATTCTTGTCTACAAAATTGTGTACTATGCTTTTTAACTCTGTTTTTATTGCTACAACTGGGATGATTAGAAATCCAGTGATGAAAATTAATTTTTATTTGAAACCAGGATTGTAAATCTGAAATATATTTGTTTTCTTCTTTATTGCATTTTTTCATTCTATAGAAAACTGCATTCTTTATCATTCATTTTGTACATTATTCTGAATCTCAAAACAAACATAACAAAACAAAGTTTGTAATATAAAATAACTGATGTTTTAAAATCCATAAATTGAATCTTATTTTTTTTTTTTAAAGGAACCACTTTCCAGCCCAATAGCAACTCTTCTGTGAATCCTGATCACTTGAACTATTTTAGATTTGCTGGACAAATCTTGGGTTTAGCTCTTAATCACAGACAACTAGTCAACATTTATTTCACAAGATCATTTTACAAGCATATCCTTGGTATGATTCTATTAAGATGTTAATGATTTTGTTGAGCTGTGTAGTGGATAATAAAGCCCTCTAAAAGTTAATTGTATTACGTTATTTAAGCTTCTTCCATGCTCTATTACTGTGCTTAATGAGAGCTGCAGCATTACTACAAAAGCAACAATATATGTATATAAAGCTTTAAGCTTCCCATATAACTATAATGGTAGCTAAACATCTGATGATACCAATTAGCATTAATATAGTGCTTTGTAAATGCTTTTTTTTGTAAAAATATTGATATGGATATTACAGTAGTTAGGGCTAGTTAGCTAATGTCATGAATATATTACAAATGGGCTTGGAAGCTGAAAGTGACAGGCTAACTACAAAAGCTCCATCTTTAGTGAATCCTTTAGGAAGCATTTTCCTGTGTCCTCGCTCTTAGCCACAGCACTAGCACGTACAGTGTAGCTTTAGTTGTTAACCAGTTAACAATAATTTCATGGCAACAGAAGCGCTTGTAATAAATCGCTTTCCTGAAGGTAATTTGTGTTTTAAGCAGCCATATCAGTTCCCTTTCTTCTTTCACCCTGTGTTATTTCAGAAAGTCTGTAGAGGGCAGACGCTGATCACTAATGAAACCATTTTAGCAGAACGGGGTCTTAGATGGAACTGAATTTTTTTTGCATTGTCTCCAAGGTATTCCTGTAAACTATCAGGATGTGGCATCTATTGATCCAGAGTATGCAAAGAACTTGCAGTGGATTCTAGACAATGATATCAATGACTTGGGGTTAGAACTGACTTTCTCTGTGGAAACGGATGTATTTGGCGCAATGGAAGAAGTGCCTTTGAAGCCGGGTGGTGCAAGCATAATTGTCACACAGGAGAACAAAGTGAGTCATTTGGGATTATGTTTGTCTGGGATGATTCTGAAAGGTAGCCCCCTCCTACCTGCAAAATTGGGTCTAATAGGCAGCTTTTTTTAGTGTATTGTGAAATTAAACCAGAAATAAGAAGCAGCCATGGCTATCAGTTGTTATTAGGTGCCATACAGAGTTTGTTTGAAACATCAGGCATATTCCTTCACCAGTTCTGAAGGAGCAGTGATATAATAAAACAGTAAAACGTATGTAGCCTTCTTCTGTGCCACTTCATTAACAGTATACTCATTCCTCTTTCTTATCTATGCTTTGAGAAGCAATTCACTCATAGATTTCTGTTTACATGGAACTGGTTTATACAACTTTTATTTTCATGCAATATTATTAGCCTTTTTTGATACTTTTAGAAACTAGTTTAGTTTTTTAAATTCTGTATTGATTTCTGGTGACTACGTGGACATGTCCTACTGTTTTCTTGGCAAGATTTTATAAATGGTTTGCCATTGTCTGCTTCCTAGGATTGAGTGCATAACAATCTGATTTCCATTTATTTCAATGGCAAAGGCATTGCTGAAAAGTTTTGACCATATTCCATTTTCAATACATATTTATCAGATATAACACTAAAAATCCATAGGTACATTTATTGCAGGTTGCCAAATCTCGTATGCCTCTCAGGAAGATGCATATAATACAATACGAGTTCAGTGGGTTAAAATTAGAATGAGTTTTGCTTAGATTAGATCCATGCACTGATAGTTCATAATACCTAATTTAAACTCAGTAGATTTCCAGGAGTCTAATTTAATATTGACTAATCTGGATCCAGCCTTTCTCTTGATAAGTGAAACATATAATAAAACAAACATTTCATTTTTATTTTAGTAAGAAAAGGTATGGTTTTGGTTTTATGATGTTTTTGAACAGTACATTGTACAGGACATAGTGTAGATTAAATACAATTTTATTTCTGTAGTTTTTAGGGCAATATATTTGGCCCTACTATGAAATATTTGCAGAGGATCTTTCACAATTATGTTTCTTTTCCATTTTGGCTTTTGTGTAATACTGCAATTTGTTAGAATAACCAACTGCCATGTTATTTGGTGACCACTTGGTGTCTCTTTATTTTTATGTCCTCACTTTTAGCACTTTCATAATGTCATAAGCATTTATTATTTGTTTATTTTGTAAGTTGATCTTGATTAGCGAGAGTGATTTATGGAAGGTAGTTCCATATTCTGCAGGTGAGGCAGAAGTATGGATTCAGGTGTTTGAAGAAATATGTTGGAATAGACATACCGGAGAATAAACACATCCTGAAGGTGCATTTGATTGTTTATGTGAAGGTTTGTAAGAAAGCATCAGCCACAACTAGAATTCACAGTTGTCCTATATGCTAATAATTATTTGTAAAATATTAAAACAAAAAACTCTGGAATTCTAAGTTGAAAGATGAGTAGACATGCCTTTATTTCTGCATGTTTTCATTAAACTGCAGATTTGAAAAGAAAAAGCACTTCTTCCTTATGTCATGTGACTGACTTTCCCTCTCTTTGTTAGATTAAGTTATTGAAGAAACCTTGAAATATCTTTAGTGCCAGTTTGATTCTGAGAAAAAAATTACTCAATGATTTATGTGGTTAGAGAGATAAAATTTTCAAACATTTTCATTGCAATACACAGCTATAAATGAAGTTTCTCCTGCAAAATGGTGACATCTGTGTAGAGATGCTCCATCTTCAGTACTGTAGCTTTTGCCTTGTGAGGGGGAGCTAGCAATTTTTACCCTGGTTGAAAAAATCTCAAATCATACCAACAAAAAAACTAGAGCAAATAGATGAATTCTTACCACTGTAAATATTTACTAAAATGAGGAAACTGAACTTTTAAGATATTGACAAATGTTGATAGAATGTTGTGAGTAGATATATGATGTTTTGGAAGCTATAAATGTTTGCTGAAAGAAGCAAAAACAACAGTATATAACCGCGATGGCGAACCTATGGCACGCGTGCCGGAAGTGGCACACAGAGCCTTCCTTCCAGGCACGCGCACCGCCGTTAAAGTGGGCCTGCTCACCCGCCCAGAGTCCCTGGCGGTCTTTCATACCTTTCAAGGCCAGTTACTCCGAGTTCTGGCTCTGGAGACGCGCGCGCATGCGCGTTGGGGTTGGGGTTGTGCACGCAAGCACACATGACCCTCCACCCTCCCCATCGCCTGCGCAGGTGCGCACAACACCACCCCCACCCCGTGCGCATACACGAGCCTCTCCAAAGCTCCAAAACACAGCTGATCTGACAATCAGCTGTGATTCAGAAGAAGGGCAGGAGAGCGCGCGGGGTGGTGGGAGGGATGCGCGCGTGCATGTGCACAGGCATGGGGAGTGCAGGGCATGTGGCTGCACACACGTGTGCGCGCGTGCACTCGCACTTCCGGCCCGCGAACGAAAAAAAGGTTCGCCACCGCTGGTATATAACATCTGTGTGCTATTGCTATCTCTGTTGTAAACCACTCAGAGTCCTTCGGGAGTTGGGTGGCATAGGAAAGAAAAAGAAAGAAAGAAAGAACGAACGAACGAACGAACGAAAGAAAAAAGGAAAGAAAGGGAAGGAAGGAAGGAAGGAAGGAAGGAAGAATGGAAGGAGAAAGAAAGAGAAAGAAAGAAAGAAAGAAAGAGGGAGAACCATGTTTTATAATTAAAATTCAGAATTCTTTCTTTCTTCATT
>JANHGC010007936.1:38987-49271 GCA_027560395.1 Boaedon fuliginosus
AAAATAAATAAAATAAATAAAATAATAAATACCATTTTTTGAAGCCCAGCTGCTCCGTGTTCCGGTTCTGGAGACGTGCGCACATGTGCGTGGGGGGGGGCAGTTATGCACGCAAGCCTCCCTTCACCTTCCCCTCACCCATGCAGGCGTGCGCGACACCACCCCCACCCCTTGCGCATGCGGACGCATCTCCAGAGCCGAAACACAGCTGATCTGACTATCAGCTGTGCTTCTGAAGAAGGGCAGGGTGGGGGGAGGGCTGTGCATGTGTGTGCACAGGCATGGGGTGCAGGGCATGTGGCTGCACATGCATGCGTGCGCATACACCCACACATCCGGCACATGGACCAAAAAGTTCGCCACCACTTAGTATAGGAACTTGGGTCAGCTTCACTTAGAAGTGTGAGTTGGGAATATCAGGAAAAACAAAAGTATCCATTTGAATTGCATCCTTAAGTTGTGTGTGTTGTAGAGCAAAGAGAGGGCAAGAAAATATGATTGTTGAGTGAATCTTCACTGAATACCAAATAAATGAATGACCTGAAGGGATGAAGGTTTGATCATAGAGAGAGAATGAATAAGAATCAGATCATAAGGAGGAAATGGCGCAAGTGAATGGGCTGAGAGGAAGGGGAGGTGTTATTGGATGGAGTTGATGAGAAAAGAAAAGGTAAAAAGTCATTACATGATTTCATACATGCAGTATGTTTTTTCTAAATTAACTTGAGATACAAATATACCGTATTAGATTTGATGTTCAGGTTAATTCGTTCCATTCTCCCGTAGAAAGACATGCTGGCCTCGGTGGCAAGATGGGCTCCGCCCCCTTTGCTAGGCAATGGCAGACCAAAAAAGGGGTGGAGCTCCCTTTGGAGATCCCAGTCCTTTGTTGTCTCGCTTGCCAAGCAAAATGTGTTTCTCTGAGGATTGTTCGTTCGAGTGTTTATTTCTTCACTAGAGCCTTTTCTCAGGAGTTTTCTTGTGCTGCTAGAGGGGAGCTTTGGGATCAATTGCTCCTGGTCGCGCTCGCTCGCCCCGGTCCTTGCAGCTTGTTTCCAGGTGGGCGAGGCCGTGCCTGACGTTCCCTCTCCCCCCTGAAGTGACTTACCTGCTTTCGGGAGGCATTGCCCATCTGCCTGCTCTGATAGGCCCCCGGTGGAAGCCATCGGTGCTGCAATTTGGGAAAGCTCATTCCCTCCTTGGATCTTTTGCAGGTAGTGATTTGCCGCGTGTGGGCCTTCACCCCCCTTCTATTTTCCCCTGCAGAGCTCAGTTTAAAAAAAAAGGGGGGGTAAAAGAAGAGAAAAAGGAGGAAAGGAGAAAGGAGACCCGTGCCTTCTCCGGGGGTGGCCCCTTGGCCTTTAGGCGTTCAGAAACGCCATTTTACCACCAGCGGCTGGCCATTTGAACTTCCCGCTGGCGCGAATATTCCCGGCCGCCATTTTGTTTCATGTTCGATTGTGACTCAGCACTGGGCCTCGTGGCTTTACTCTGAGTGATCTTTCTTTCCCCTTCCATGGAATCTCTCCTATCAGGAAGAGGGCTCTGGGAAGTTATACCTTATGGTTCCGTGTCTCCCCTTATTGAGTTAAAAAATAAAATAAAATAAAAAGAAATTTAAATAGAAAATAAAGCGTGGGGGGGATCAATCGTATTGGATACAACAGTTATTCCCCCATACAAGTGGGAAGTAAATCATTTATAAGGTTCCCCACTCAGGCTCCTCATCGGGCCTGCTCCTCGGCCTACCGGCCCATACGAACTAATTTCTTTAACATTCTTTTTCAGGATAATGGAGGACACTATCCCAAAGGTGGTTGTACCACCCATGTCCTGGGACAAATTTAACTAAGCCATTAAGTCGGCAGTCTCTGCCGCCTTGGTTAGCAGTACCCCACCGCCTCCTGCGGCTGAGCAGCAGATGGTCCATATTCCAGCCAAGAAGGCCCGTAAGACTAGGCACCTGGAGGTATCTCCTCCCGCTAGATCCCCTAGAAGGGTCCGCAGCACTAGTCCCCCCTCTCTCGGCCGTTCTAGATCCCGTCGTAGTCCTTCACCCAGCTTCCTTGGTTTTTCCAAAGGCTACTGCAGCCCTAGTCCCCAGGCCTCTTTGGGCCTCTCGGAGGACGAGGAGGGTGTCCCTGAGCCTACTGGCTCTCCTATCGGAGCTATTCCCTCCGTTCCCCGTTTGGATGTCTCTTCCGGGGAGGAGGATGACTCTGCAGATTACATATGCTCAGGGCGTCTCTTTGCCCCAGAACAATTCCCTAAGCTGCTGCACGCCATAGAGGCCACCTTAAATCTGGGGGCCCTAGTCCCTTAGGAGCCCCAAGCAATTCCTTCTTCATCTACAGGGCAGGATGTTAATTCTGTCTTTCCGACTCCTCGCAAGTCCTTGACAGGTTTTGCCCTTCCTCCAT
This sequence comes from Boaedon fuliginosus, assembly GCA_027560395.1. Taxonomy (NCBI): domain Eukaryota; kingdom Metazoa; phylum Chordata; class Lepidosauria; order Squamata; family Lamprophiidae; genus Boaedon; species Boaedon fuliginosus. The sequence continues at coordinate 41,408 of JANHGC010007936.1, forward strand.
CTATCATGAAGATGATTATGAGGGAGTGGGCGGCGCCATCCCATCAGAAAGATACCCGAATTAGAGCATCCAGATTTTATAAACTTCTGGATGACCAAACTCCCTTGTTCCAGTTGCCCGTTGTTGATGCTCCCGTTGCGGCTCTAGGTAGTAACGCTACCCTCCCAGCCGACTCCGAGGGGTACCCCAAAAAACCCCATGATAAACGGGTGGAGTTTTCAACCCGCAGGGCTTTTGAGGCCTCATCAGTTGCCCTTAGAGCCACCCTGGCGGCTTCCCTTGCTACACGCTCCACTGTGTTGTGGGCTCAGAAAATGGTGGAGCAGTACAATCTCCCGCCTGAAGCAATCTCAGACCTCCGCAAGATTGCGACCATGTCCGCTTTTGCGTCTGATGCTACCAGCGACGCAATTCAGCTGGCGGCGAGAGCCATGGCCTTGTCTGTGGCCATGCAGCAGAGCACTTGGCTTTGCAACTGGGATGTCAAGTCCTCCACCCATGGCAGGCAGGTGGCCCTCCCCTTTAAGGGGATTACATTTTTGGGGGAGGATCTCGACCCTTTCTTTGAGAAACTAGAGGGAACAGGAAGGTTCTGCCATGGAGACAACAACGTTGCCCGCAGCCGTACGTCCGCCCGCGGTCGCATTCCTTTCGGCCCTTTCGGCCTCGCCAGGATTCCTCTCTGATCAACTCCAGCTGCAGACAACCTTCCTTCTGGCAGTCTCGCAGACAGAAGCCATGTCAGCAGCCCCAGGCCCAACCTTCAACCAGCGGCAGGGCACCAGAGGTCGCCAATGACAGCCAGCCCTCCCTGCCATCACAGGTAGGGGGCCGTCTTTTTCCACGAAGAATAGGTTCTCGTCACCAAAGATAGATGGGTTCTGGCCACGGTGCATCAGGGACACTCCCTAGAATTCACTTCCCCTCCCCGCAACCGATTCATTCAGTCCCGTCGCGCCCCGTGCGTACTGAATCATCTTCACACTCTCGCAGCCATCCAGCATCTCATAGACATGATGGCGGTGGAATGAGTACCCTCCCTGCAGTGGGGGTGGGGAGTGTACTCATACTTCTTTACTGTCCCAAAAAGGTCAGGGGGTACCAGGCCCATCCTGGACTTGAAGTAGGTGAACAAACATCTGGCCAAACCCCACTTCAAGATGGAGACTCTTTCCTCTATTCTCCGTTCTATTCGAAAAGGGAATTACATGACCTCCCTGGACTTGAAGCGTACCTTTATATTCTCATACGTCCCTCCCATCACCAGTTTCTCCGTTTCTCCTATGACGGAAATCATTTCCAGTGCAGGGCCCTCCCCTTCGAGCTAGCCTCAGCCCCCAGGTAGCTTCTAGTTACAGCCATAGCCCACCTTCGGCTTCAGGGCATTGCTGCCTTCCCATATCTCGACATCCTGATCTGGGCCTCCTCCCGGCAGCTGGCATCCCTTCATCTTTCCCGTTGTACTCATCTTCTCTCCTCTCTGGGCTTCCTGATAAACTGGGAGAAAAGCTCCCTCGTTCCCTCCCACTCCATTCTTCACCTGGGAGCCTTAATCAATTCCTCCTCCTTTCAGGTCTTCCTCTCTCCAGAGCGCAGGACCTGGATTCTTCCCTTGTTGGAACAAGCCCTGCAAACCCGGAGACCTGATATCTTGTTTCTTTCTCGTCTCCTAGGGATGCTCGTATCCTGCATTAGGATTGTCCCGTGGGCCAGATTTCGGTCCAAGGCCCTTCAGGTTCTTTTAATTCCATTTCAGGATCTTGTCGCTTGTCACAGGAAGAAAGCGGTCAAACTGAACGCCCCCACCAGAGAGGACTTTCAGTGGTGGCTACATCCCCAAACCCTCTCTTCCTATTCTCCCATTCAGAGGGAGACTCAGCTGCATCTCCACACGGACGCAAGTCTCTCAGGGTCGTGGGCGACACTCGGGGAACATATTGCTCAGGGGTCTTGGTCCCTGTCAGAAAGTTGCCACCACATCAACTACCTAGAGCTGCGGACGGTCCTCCTGGCGCTTCAGCACCTAGAACCCCTAGTGTCCGGCTCGCATCTTCTTGTCTTCATGGACAATGTCTGTGCAAAGGCGTTTATCAATCGCCAAGGGGGGACACGATCCCTATCTCTCCAGGCCTTATCCCTTTTCCTCTGGGTGGAAACCCACCTGTTGTCTCTGTCGGCGGAGTACGTCCCGGGTCCGGACAACATAGCGGCGGACTGGCTCAGCCGAACCAGTCTTGACAGTGTGGAGTGGAGACTACATCCTGAGGTGTTTCGGGAACTGAATCTATGATTCGGCCCCATGGCAATGGATCTCTTCGCTTGCCACACCTCGACCCATCTCCCGAGGTTCTTCAGTCAGTTCCCTTGCCATCGGGCAGCGGGGACGAATGCCCTACATCACCCCTGGCCTCCTCTTCTCCTCTATGCGTTCCCCCCTCCCAAGCTTCTTCCAAGGGTCCTAGAAAAGATAAGGGCCGAAAGAGCAGAAGTCTTACAGATTTCCCCTTTTTGGCCCCGACGCCCTTGGTTCGTCAGCCTTCACGACCTCGCTGTCCTTCCCCCTATTCATCTTCCTCTCAGGGACGATCTACTGTCCCAGGGCCCAAACCTTCATCCCGACTTGCCCCGGCTGCACTTAAGTGCGTGGAGGTTGAGCGGGGCCTCCTCTCATCCCGGGGATACTCCACTCCAGTAATAGATACAATTATGGCTGGGAGAAGGGCATCCACCAACCATATGTATAATTCCACTTGGTTGTCTCTTGAACGTTGGTGCCAGGGTAGGAATCTTTCACCGGAATCCATCAAGACAGGCGATCTCTTAGGTTTCCTGCAATCTAGTCTTCACTAGGTCTTAGTACCTTGACTCTTAAATGGCAGGTCTCGGCCATTTCAGTGGTCCTGGGTTTCCCCAAGGGCCCCAAGCTGTCCTCTCATCTTCACGTCAGGAAATTTCTTCGGGGAGCCTCCGTTCTTAATCCCCCCGCAATCCCTAGGGCCCCTTCTTGGGATTTGGTCTTGGTCCTTCAATCTCTCTCTTCGACCCCGTTTGAACCTCTGCTCTCTTGCCCGCTTTGGAACTAAGTCTTAAAATGTTTTTTCTTCTAGCCATTGTCTCTGCACGCAGAGTTTCCGAGCTGGCGGCTCTGTCAACCTCGCCCAGCCTTCTCTCCGTTCTACCCGATTGCGCAATACTGCGCACCGATCCCTCTTTCATTCCAAAGGTTAACTCGGTTTTTCACAGAGAGGTGGAAGTTATCCTATCTTCCTTTTATACCAACCCCACTTCTCACCAAGAGAAACTGTGGCATACCTTGGATGCTCGTAGAACGCTACTTTATTATTTAGATCGTACGGCCCCATTCCGACGATCGGATTATCTTTTTGTCCTCTTTCACTTCAATAAAAAAGACCAGCAGGCTTCCTCTTCCACCATCTCTCGCTGGCTTAGGGAAGCCATCGCGGAGGCCTATAAGACTCAGGATCTTATTCCCCCCTTAGGGATAGTTGCTCACTCCACCAGAGTGGCATCTACTTCTGCGGCCTTTCGTTCCTTTCCATCCTTAGAGCAGGTCTGCAGAGCAGCTACCTGGTCGGTTTCCCACACTTTCATTCGTCACTATAAAGTGGACTCCTATTCTTTTGGGAACTTGAGCTTTGGTAGAGGGGTTCTTCAACAGGTAGCTTCTTCTGCTCGGTCAGCCCACCCGCGATAGGCTACGGTATTTCGCCCATTTTGCCACTGAGGCCAGTGTGTCTTTCCACGGGAGAATGGAGAGTTGGGTACTCACCGTGAACTTCCATTCTCAGTGGAGACACGATGGCCTCGGTGCCCCACCCATTCGACCTTGTGTTCACGCTCTCTTCCTGGAACTCAGGTCTCCCTGGTTTCTCCTTCCCCCTTGGTCCTTCAGCGGGAGGGGGGGGTAAATTTCATTTCAAATGTCGTAATTTATAGTTGTCTAATCACTCTCCTTAATCCTCGGAGTTGGGGGTGTGTTTCCCAGTTTCTGTTTTTAGTGGTTCCACGTTATTCCAGTTTTTCGATGTTTCAAGTTGTTCAAAGTTTGATGTTCTGTTGGCTATCCATGCTACATGCGGACTGGGACCTCATGGGAAGCTCCACCTCCTTTTTGGTCTGTTGTTGCCTAGCAAAGTGGGTGGAGCCCATCTTGCCACTGAGGCCATAGTGTCTCCACCGAGAATGGAAGTTCACTGTGAGTATCCAACTGCCCATTTTGTGGCATCCTCATGTAATGAAACTGGAATAATATTTTGTGAGCATTTTTGAGCTGTGCTGAAAGCTGTAGGCTTCTCCAAGATGGATGCAGAGTAGTCTGTTATGATCTCTTCAGTGGAAGAGCTTTGGAGGAAAGATGTTGAATTCTTTTCCTGGAAGTATAATTTAATTCTGCAGAAAATCAAAATGTATTGTCACATAATGCTTTTTCTAAAATTAGAATTTTAAATACACTATCACTAAGATGCCCATCTCTAATTTTCCAATATTTGTCAGGCTTATGGGTTACTACCTGTACAGGGTCTGGATATTTTATATACCAATAACAGAGGAAAAATAAAACTTATTTTATCTCATTCCCAAATCAACATTATTGTGCGCAAAACACATTATCCATGTGTACCCTCAAATAGTGCAACAGTATTTCCTAATTCTGAATTCAAATTCTTTTCCTAGCCTTGGATAAAATTTAAATGTGACTTATGGCAATAAATTTATTCTTGTGCTACTGCCTACATATCCTATCTGTCAGAAAAAAAAGGAGGATCGATTACAATTGTAGAAGTTAATTATGGAGATTTACTTTTAGACTACAGAAGCAGACTCTCTTATCTTCCCTTACTAGTTACAGCTCAGTTGAATATTGTGAATGTATTGAAAAGGCCACCTTGAACATATTAATATCTTCTGAATTCTTTTATTTCTTCCTCTTCTTTCTGTTTCATTTAGAACTTGAATAATAAGTTTTTGGCATTGGCTTTAAACATAGGTTATTCTATGAAGCTCTATATACTGTGATTATACAATAGCAATAGCAGTGTTACCATTTTATGTATGTAGCAAATGATTTCATCATGAATAAAAGAATATTTAAAAGCACAGTGAATTTTTTTCATGTAGCATAATCCTGCTTACTACTGGTAAACTTTGACTGGCAGCAGAAAACAGCACATTAGAGATAGGCAAGATCTGCTTATATCAGAGGAGACGTAGGTGTTGATTTTTGAAAAATCCTATTCTGGCTTAACCTTCTCTGAGAAGAGTCTCTGTTTATCAGGCAACTGTGAAGAGCACGATGAAGGGAACAAGACTGCAGTTTGAGGTTTGTTGTTCAGGAAACGTCTGCTTACTTGGCCAGATAAATTACACTTAAAGTGTGAGAGGATGCCTTTATGTGTTATTTTTGATAGTTTCTGGACAATATGTGAGGTATCAAATGACTGAATAGTGAAAGTTGAAAGGGTTGTTGTGCCTGTCTTCAAAATGGGGGGAAAGAAGGATCTAAAGAATTGTACATTAGTCAGAAAAGTTTCTAGAGAAAATAATAAAATGACAACTTCAAAACTTTCTGGGATTAAACCTGACATACAACAAAGTAGATGATGGAACATTTATTATTTTAGATTATATAGTAAAGTATCATCTAGGAAAGATTGAAAATCTTCCCCTTGACCGGGGAAGAGAGGCGGGGTATAAATCTAATATATAAATAAATAAATAAACATATCCAAACAAAACATTGCTTACACATTATGAACAAAAAGCAGGTCTTAATCAACATATAACTGAAAGAAGCAATAAAAATGAAACTGAAAAATGTTCTAGGACCCATTGGTATTTCTGCAATATATTATGAAATCTTTACAAAAAAATTGTTAAACAATTAGGCAATCAGAGTTGGAGAGAACTTTTCATGTTTTTTATTATACAGAATGAAATTGTTTGATCCATCCAGAGTCATATGCCTTATTTCTTGATTGAATGTAGATTGTAAGCTTTTTATGGCAATGCTTATAAAGAACATATTATAGTGCAGACATCCATTAGTCTCGAAAGACTATGGTATTGGGCTCCTTGGTGAAAATCTTAGTACCTTCAGAGCACAATAGCCTGGGTAATACTTATTGGAGGATAGGCTGTTACCCAAGCAGCAAATCCCCCCTCTCCACGCAGCTGGAAGAATTCAGTGGAACAGCGAAGCCAGTACGACCAGTTCCAGCTGCATTGCAGGAGTTTTGCCAGCCATCTAGGGTTGAACTCACAGTCTCCTGATTGTGAGGCGAGAGCTCCACCTCTAGGCCACAGCTCAACTCCAAAGAGCATAAATGGTTTTTTAAATGGGGATACACTCTGATCAGGCTGTATTTGTTCCAAAGAAATACATAAGTAAATCAGATATATCTGATGTTACCAGTAACATGAATTTTCAAATCAAAACGTGACTATAATTTTTCTTCAAAGAATAATTCAGAGAACTATTCTGATAATTTGGAATGGTCTTTCATGCTTTCTGTTTTAAAAAAGATGAATCATGGCTCTATATTTTTTTACATGTATACACAGTATGTAAAAAGGATAAGAAGCGAGATAACTGAATAGTTTTTTTTAATCAAATAATGCAGTACTTTGAGGATAAAAATTGTCCTCTCTATCCTTCCTTGTCTCTATTGATATTAGTGATTGGCAGTGAAAATAAGAAAAAAGCAAAATTTTAGGAATTAAATTAGCGGGATAAGAAATACTTTGAAATTATATGGCTATGATATGGCTATGTGTTTCCAGGTTTTCAGATCAATAAAACTCAAATGTTGACTTAAAAACAAAGTAAAAAAGACATTTATCCTTAAAACATCACTGCAAAAAAGATGAAATATTTATGAATTTATTTGATAAAACTGTTATAAAAATAATTATATATTTGGAAGAGTAATACAGGAGAGAAACTGACTTAGCTAGAGGGAGGAATCAAATGGGGGCTTAGTCTAGAATACCTATGTGGGCACCAGAGGGTGAAGTCTGATCTCCCTTGATTGAACTTATCTAATTTAACTAGAAACTGTCAGAGAAGATTCCTGTGTATAGCTGGAGCAATTAAATAGCTAATTGAACTCTTCAAGTATGGGTCTGGTTGTTTACACAAATATAATGGTAGACTTTTAAGAGTGGAGGCAGTTGAAGTTGTTTTGGTTAGGAGGAATTGATAGCAGCTGTTAAAATTCTATTAAGACTTAATTCTGTTCTGAACAATTCCAGTAAATATTGAGAACAAATGATTAAATGATTGACATAAACAAGTAACAAATCACATATGGTGTAAAATCAAGCATTAATTTTGATATTCTTCAGTGTTCAAAAACAGGTAGGTGGATTGGCAGCTCCAAACTGTGAATTGTATTACCAAGCTAAGTGCTTGACTTGGATCACAATGATCTTATGCCTTATGGCTCAGACACCTTTATGGAAAAAGTAAGGAACATCCAGATGGTCTAGATAAATATATCTGCATTCACATAAACAGTTTATAAGAAGAGCGTGCGATAAGAAGAGCATATTGAAAGTAGGGATAAATACAGAAAAAGAATAACTCTAGATTTATTCCCTCTTGCTTTTTAATATACTTAACATTTATTAAATGTTTATTTTCATGTTGAGAACAGCAAAAGTAACTTTGCTCAGAAATGATCCATATAGATTGCAAGATTTGATTGCTAATTTATTTATTTATTTATTTATTTATTTATTTATTTTATTTATTAAATTTATACCCTGCCTCTCTTCACCCGAAGGGAACTCGAGGCGGCTCACAATACAATTTAAAAGACAGTCCTATACAATAAAATCATAA
>JANHGC010007936.1:49371-60744 GCA_027560395.1 Boaedon fuliginosus
CAGGAAGGGAAGTTGGTTGTTAGCTTCTGTTTCCATGGTGAACTGTATTTTGGGGTGTAGGCTGTTGAGGTGTGTGAAGAAGTTGTTCAGTTTTTCTTTCCCATGTGGCCAAATTACAAAGGTGTCGTCTACGTATCTGAGCCAGAGTTTGGGTTTGTGGTTGGATTTTTCCAGAGCGTGGATCACCCCTCTCACCTGTCATCACAAACATGGAACACTTTGAAACCCACGCTGTAGAAAAGTTTGTGATGACAGGTGAGAGGGGTGATCCATGCTGAAGATGATGAGTGTGACCTCGTCGAAACGTCGCCAAGATACTTTCAATTTTACATGAGAGAAAACCCAAATAACCAAAGACGTGTATGTGTGTGTGTGTAAGAGAGAGAGAGAGTTAAAAATGTTGCAGCTATATTGGAAAAAATAAATAAGAATGTGACATTTACTTTTCTTTGACAAGTGAAATTGATGTGTGAACAAAGTGTGCCCAAGAAAAAGATCTCCTTCTTATAACTTTTATATTTTAAAGATTTATAGCACATTAGAAAAAAGTTTTCTATGTATATTCATTCCTAAAAATGAATGAAATTCTTCTTTCAGTCAAGGAATCTATATCTGCAATAGAACTGTGGATTGCATTCATTGTTCAGGGCCATTAGAGGTCCTTACACAATGGCTTTCAAAATTTATAATAAGAATGTTCTCTAATTTTTTTTTCTTAGGCACTGAACATTTACCAGAATTGTTTAATATAAGGGTATGAGTAGGGAAGGCAGTTCAAAAGGAAGACACCCAACTAGGAGGGAAATGGAATCAGGACAAAGATAAAATTTGATTTAATTAGATTAAATATAGTAATTTTTTAAAATACTTTCACAATTTTCAGGCCGAATATGTCCAACTTGTTACTGAGCTTCGAATGACAAGAGCCATTCAGCCTCAGATAAATGCTTTTCTGCAAGGCTTCCATATGTTCATCCCTCCTTCTTTGGTACAACTCTTTGATGAATATGAGTTGGTAAGTAAAATTATATTGTGTGATTGAGCACCTTATGATTTCTATAGTTATTGATACAGAATGTAGCAACTTTGGAACACTGAACTTATTCATGTGGACAACAGTTTTACTTTATTTTGTTGAAAGTGGGTAGAATATTTTATGTGACTTAATTTTATTTTGTAATCTAAATTCCAAGGAACCAGGCACATGCTGGTACTATAGTTCTTGGTTTGTTGAATGATCCCGGGTTGATTTAGAAATCCTATTATTCTGTGTCATAATATAGAAGGTGATATCTTTTCAACATCTTCAGGAAAACAAACTTCCTTACAGTTAAAAATGGGACCAGTTTAACCTGTCATATTCATAATCAAAATTTGGTTTCTCCCTTTTTTTGAAAGGAATTGTTGCTTTCAGGCATGCCAGAAATTGATGTGAATGACTGGATTAAAAATACAGAATATACAAGTGGCTATGAAAGAGATGACCCAGTTGTTCAGGTAGTGTATATATATATCCATGGGATGGATTGCTAGCCCTATGGTGGTGCAGTGGCTAAATTGCAGTATTGCAGGCCAACTCTGCTTATTCCAGAAGTTTGATTCTGACCGGCTCAGGTCGGTAAAATGAGAACCCAGATTATGGGGGCAATGTGCTAACTCTGTAAAAAAAATAGAGAGGGCTGTAAAGTACTATGAAGAGATATATAAGTCTAGGTCAGTGGTGGCGAACCTTTTCAGGTTCGTGTGCTGAAAGCTCGCTCATGCGCATACCCCTCTACGTGCACATGCGCTACCCACGCGCATACATGTGCGATACCTCCGCATGCGCACACACTTCCCCCTTCACGCAATCTTCCCTCTTCTGAAAAACAGGTGATCGGTGCTGCCGCGCCAATCACCTGTGCTTTGGAAGAGGGAAGAAAAGGCAGTATAGAGCTAGGGCGGATTGGTGAGCTTTTTTGCAAACTGAAAATTGCATGACACACGTGTGCATGTGCATGGGGCGACAGCTCACATGCTGGGAGGAATGGCTTTGCGTGCCACTTCCGGCACGCGTGCCATAGGTTTGCCACCACAAGTCTAGGTGCTATTGCTGTGTATTTCAACCAGTTGTTTCCCCTCCGTTTTTAATATATTACCAGTGTTTCCAGACTGTTTAAGTTTTTGGGAAATGAGGCATAGTGAAACTGGTCTGAATTTACCAAAACACAGTTGTCATAATGTAGTTACATTTGTATCTGCTCATTAATGAGAATTTGCAGGATAGATTTTAAAACTGTTCTAGAGAAGTAAAACCATAATACACAGTGAAAAAATAAAGAAATGAAATAAAAATGAAATAAGTCTGTGTCCATGCATATATTTACATTGGTACCTTCTTAGTGTACTTAATAAAATATTAAGAATAAAAATGCCCTTCCCAAATAATATTTTAGCATTATAGTAGAGAGAGCCCTCTCTTACATACCTTCATTTTGCAAGTAGTTCAGGATTTGAAGTCATATGCAGTACAATGAATTTAGCCTGAATTGCACTCAAGAACTGTGCTGCTTTACAAAAATATGGTATCCCATATTTGTATTGGTTACTAAAATAAATACTTTAGAAACTATGTATTATTACATGACATTTTCAAACTATGTTCAAAACTATCATGCCTTATAGTAAGAAATTGCCAATTCAGTTTGCCCAGAAAGAATTGCAGTTGAACTGATAAAGACCTCCTAATAATTGAGAGTGCTGGGTCTTCCAATGATAATGGAAGAAGTCTAGGAACACTCCAAACTGCATTCATGTCCCTGAAGAATTTTGTCTTAATTATATTAAGATCACTATATAATTATAATATATAAAGGTAATATAATTATGTAGCATATGATATACAGTTGTGTTGTAATTGAATTAATTATGTCATATGTAAGAAAGTAATATCTCTTCGAGAATAGGATAAACACACCATTAAGTTACATCGACAAACTAGGTATGAAGTTCTGTTTTGAAGATTTTTGTTACAATTTGAAACGCATTCAACTTTAATTTGCATCTAGCCACTAAATTTTAGCTGAAGAAAACTGAACAAAAATCAATTGATTTATTTTTTTTATCTAGTGGTTTTGGGACGTTGTAGAAGAATTGACTCAAGAAGAAAGGGTGCTACTATTGCAGTTTGTCACTGGCAGGTGAATATATTTTGTTTTTACTTGATTGTAGAAAACTATTCAGAAAATTTTATGTTCCAGATAAGTACACAACCTTTTCATCAAATATTGCTACAACTACCTATGAATTTTAGATCAGTAACAGTTGGTGATTTTTGGATATTGAACCAAATTGTATTTCTTTTCTTTTAAAAAAAATAAGATGATAGATCTAATACTATGACAAATAAATACTTTTTCATTTGGATCAGTTTCCTTGTTTTACAATGAAATAATAACTTGGCACAAAAGCTCAAAATTATTCCATGATCAAAGCATCTTGCAGAGGTGCCAGACAATCTTTAGCACGGAAAATCCAACAGAACTATAATTAAGAATGCCAACTCCCTGCTATAATGTCAAAGTGGTCGCATTTTTAATTGCGTGGATTTTTAAAAATTTGATCACTGTATTCCATGGAGAAATTAATGTGAATGTATATCCTCAATTATAAAGCTAAAAAATCAAGAAAATTAAACCTCCCTATCATAATATCATAGCCATATCTTAGAGAAAGAAAGAAAATGCAGGGATTTTTCTTTATATATTTATATCTGTCTCATCTATAACTTTAGCTATGTCAGCTTAAAAATAATTTTCATATATATTTTCCTACTTTATGTGAGTATATGTCTTGTATTCATTTTTGTGATATTTATCCTTTTGCAGAAGGTCAGTGCTATTTAACCATATATTTATGCTAATTCTTATCTGATATAAAATATTGCTATATTTAGATTTACAAATAAAGAAGGCTTTCTTGAATTACTATCGTTTTGTTATTCTAAGGATTTTTTTTTTCAAATTAAAAGAGTCTTATGTATATAACCGTGATTTTAAAGATTACTGTCATTTGACATCCCTGTTAAACTTGGCTTCAAAAATATCATGTAGGCTTCCAATATTGTTACTTTCAGTTACACATACCATGTCATCTAGTTTTATAAAATGGGAGAATTTTTGACTAATATTAATTACTAATGGATATTTTAATTATACATTCATTAAAAATAAAAGTTGATTTATTGGATGTAGAAAAGGTTTTTGATATGATATAGTTCAAATTTTTGGAACTGTATTTGTCCAACTGGATTTTTTTTTAATTGATTGAATTATGATGGGGTATTTTGATCCCTCAACCTGAATGAAACTTAAATGGAGCAGCTGTTCTATAGGTAACAGCTATGCAGCATAATAGCCATATCTTCTTTGTTTTCATTTTCTTGCAAACCCTGTTGGTGTTTTCATTCCCATCTCTTGAAGTTTCTTTACTAACTTCACAGTTGTGTTTTTAATTAGAAAAGTTAATGTTTATTGTTGACGGAGGAAAGATTTCTATGATATGGATGCAGAAACATTGATTGATGCTTTCATTTCCACATGCCATTGGCTTCCTGTAGCCCATTTATGAAACATTAGATTATGTATGTACGGGGAAGATAAGTGTACAAATTTCCAGAGGGAAAATTTATATAAGACTCTCAAGTTGCGATGTACCAGGAGGGACATCACTTGATAATTTAATTTTGCCAGTGCGTAATATTTAAGCATTTATATAGCCATTACAGAATACTGAGTTGAGCTGTTCAGCAGATGGACCGAAAGTGTAGCAGATGCTTGGCAGAAAATATAAAGTTTTAGTTTTGGTGAAACACATTGTTTTATATAGACGAACCTGATTTGTTAATGCTTTAAAGGAAAAAAAAGTATTGTTAGCTTTTATTAAAGGTATTCCTTGACTTACGACTACAACGAAGAACAAAATTTCTTGTTAAGTGAGATAATTGCCCAAGTTTGTGACCTTTTTTGGAACAGTTAAGTGAATCACTGAAGTTGCTAAGTGAAGTACACGGTCATTAAGTGAATTAGACTTCCCTCATTGACTTAGCTTGTTGAAAGCCAGCTTGGGGAGTTGCAAATGTTGATCATATGGCCCCAGGACGCTTCAATCATTGTAAATATATTTATTTATTCATTAAATTTGTTTGCCAGCCATCTCACCACAAATTAACTGTGAACAGCTTACAAAGTTAAAAAGAGTAAGACTATACAAAAAATGAGTATTATTAGCTATAACTAAAAGATGGGCAGGAAAGTAGGGTGGGATCTGTTGTTAATCTATCTACTACCATCAGTGTGACACTCCCCCATTGGAAGCCCCGGCCAAATATATGCCGGTTGCCAAGGGCCTGAATTCAGATCATGTGACTATTGGGCTGCTGTGATAGTTGGGGACTGGTCCTCAGTCTCTTTTTTCAGTGCCATTGTAACTCAAAATGATTGTTAAATAAATGATTATAAGTCAAGAACTAGTTGTATTTAATTGCTGCTAGTTCTTTCCTTACATAAATTGTGCACTATTTAATTTTATTTTGCTCTTGAATGGAATTTCTGAAAATGTTACAGCTTTAAAAGTTTGGATGAATATATTTTTAATGAATTGGAGCCCTTTATAATTCTTGGGGAAAGCGACTGATACTTGAAATAGGAATATCCTCAGGAAATATAAAAGGTTGCAAGCATGGTTACATAATTATAGAATCATCATATGATGCTATAATTCAGGGTTGTTGTTGTTTTCAACTATTGTATCATACAGATCATCAGATCCCACCAGAAACACAAAAACATGTGAACAAGGCAGTGTGGATAGAGGCTTGCTGACTGAACCTTCTTCCATATTGCTGTTTTTACATGCTAACAAGGGGTCAAGGAAATAATAATAGGCTCGCCAAGTCTTTAAGAGTGTCTCCCTGCAGAAAATAAATGTTCTTATTTATTTTTGCCAGCAGGCAGCAGCTGAAAGTAGTGCTCAATAAACTTTTTTGAAGAGGCCATATTGAGCATTAGAATTTCTCTTGATGGAGCTTAGTTGGCATCAGATATCTGGGCCAGTGCTGTGGCCTGTTTTCCATAAAGTGTGATCGGTCTGACCCAACAAACAGAGACACTCTCAGTAACTTTGACTACAAAACTTTATTGACTACATCATTTCAGCACTGAAGATAGCAAAACCAACTCTAACTTTTCCCACGCAATATTGCATAGTTGAAGAATAGAGTTTGTCCTCCTTCCACTGGACAGGTCACATCATCCAATGATGAATTGTTCTTTTGTTTTGAGAACAGTTCATGTCTTGGCCGATAACTGTAGAAGTGTCCTTGGTGGGGCCTGGGCTTTCAAGGTTGAAGTCTACAGCTTCAGCATTCCATCTTTCCCTCCCCTCCCCTCAATGGTTTGGCAAGTTGAAAAGAGGATAATATTCACAGGAAGAAGCATAAGCGAATTCAATCTTGACAGAGTTTACAAAATGACTATGATATTCAGTATACAAAAGGAAATTCTGCTGATCTGTTGAGTGGAGGTGATCACTCACCACCTCTTATTTCTGGTGGTGGAGTTTGGTCATAATGGGCCAGGTAGTTTGAGCCAGTCTGGAAGGGAATCTCAAACCAAATAGCATTTTGTTGGGCTCTGACAAATGACCCGCAAAATTCTCACTTCTCTCAAGCAAAAATAAATTGGATGCTGATGCTGGCCCAGATTTAATGCAGTGTGAATCAATCCAATGCAGTGTGCTCTTCTTCTTCAGAATAAAATTACCTTGCAAGGTACTTACTACAGGCTGAGACAATTGATAAAGTGAGGTTGGGTTTGTTTCCCCCCCCACCCTGTATTCTTTACAAAATATATTTGCACTACAATTATAATGAAACCATTGCTTTCTTCTGACAAAACTGAAAAGTAAAAAGCAGAATAGATGAGATAAGAGAACCTTTTGGAAAATCAATTAATTACATGGCTTTTTATGCTGTAATTCTTGTGATGTGAAATGGAAAGCGATTACCTGATTTTTGGAAAAGTAGCGTAGATATGTTGAGTTGTTTCTATCAATGGCTATACAAGTTGGGAAATCCAATTTTTATGGCTCCTTTTGCTCATTCTTCATGCTCCATTAAAAATTGTTTCTGAAATCTAGGAATGCCTCCGGTGGAAGAAGGCTGGACTTCTGTAGAAATTTAGGTTGGCTCACAATTAAAACCTCAATTTATCTGGATTCTGGAGAAACATGACATTGTTACTTTTAAGCCTTTTTAATAGAAGCTTATAAAATACTTAATGAAGGATTTTCTTTACTGTGGTATTTTTGCTCCAATTAAGACAAAACATTTCCGAAGCAAAAGCAGTATCTAATATTGTTATTTAGAGTGTTATGTATTGAAATACAGCTCTACAAAGGGCACTATTTCACAAAACAATATTAAAAGGAAAGCAACTTCATTTTTATCCTAAAGCCATTACTTTTGTTCTATAATTACTTAAAAGAAGTTGGAACTTTTAGCAGTTACTCTTTATATCAGAAATGTAGAAATCTTAACAATTTATTTCTGTTATTTATAAAGAATTTGTATATTATATAGATTTTTAATTACTATTTCACCCTGAAGCATACTAGTGCGTTTTTAGTGTTGGTTTGTAGTGGTTAGCTTCACATTCACATACTTCAACAGTTTCATTGCCAAAATGAAAATATTAGTTGCATAATAATGTAGATGTACTGCTTTCATTCTTTTATGAACTGAAAATATCATTGCTATAGTGGAAAAACATGTATTTGACCTAAATGTATGGTAATAAAGAGCATAGGGATACTAATAGAAGTAATAATCTTGTATATTTTCCGCTTCACCCCCCTGAACAGCTGATGAAAGTATGTAACACCTCTATTCTGTGGGTCTTCCAGTGAAAGCTTTGAGGGGAAACTGGCACAGTGTTGCATTTTTTTTAAAATTCAGTTCAGCTTGTTATCAATTCTAAAAAGTCATTGCGGTGTTCATGTATTAAGGATTCTTGTAGTTTTTCTTAACCTTGTTATCATTACTGTTTTTCAGTTCTAGAGTACCCCATGGTGGCTTTGCCCATATAATGGGTGGGAGTGGATTGCAAAATTTCACGATTGCTGCTGTGCCATATACACCAAATCTGCTACCCACATCAAGTACATGGTAGGTTATTGAAATACATTAAGGACAGAATGTTTTCCTTATTTTTTTTCTTTGGGGTCCCAGACAAGAATTTATTTGCCTAGGTACTCTCTTGCATAACTTAATAAAACAGTCGCTTCTGGTCATTTTCATGTAGAATAGATTCTTGTCAAAAATTATAGATACCCGTGTTTCTCCGACAATAAGACTGAGTCTTATTTTCTTTTAGATTTGGAAATAAGTACTTGGGCTTGTTTTCAAGGAGGATCTTACTTTTTTTGAGGGAGGAGAAGAACACCGTCAGACTCAGAAGCCAGGGATCCTGCAGGCATCCCGGGCACATAAAGGCTGCAAAAATCCCCGGGCTTATTTTTGAGGTAGGGATAATATTAGGCTCACCCCCCAAAAAATAGGATTGGGCTTATTATTGGAATGGGTCGTGCTTTCTGAGAAATGGGTATGTTTGTTAACAAACTACAAAACCCATTTCATTTGCCCTTCAGTAGTAGGTACTTTTTTTGGGGGGGGGGTTGAATTAGGGTTTTTCTTTTTTTAAGCAATGGTGTATTGAAGTACAGTCTGATTCCAAGCCATTTTTCACTAGGGTACAAGAATTAATGAGTGAATAGCCACCAGGACAATCCTGGATTTGTCTAGGAAGTCGTGGAACCCCCGTCCACGTAAAGGACCAATTTATCTCAGAGAACCTAAGAGATGATCTGGGCGTGGGAGGATATTTCCACATTTTGTTCTTTTTTAATAGCTTATAATATAAAATACAAAGAAAATAGCCAGAAAGTAAGGGAGGGAGGGAGGAGGGAAGGGGAGAACGTAGAGAAAAAGGAAAAAAGAAAGAAGAGATCAGACTAGCTATCGTGCAGTTTACTGGCATCCCAGAACTCTGGAGATTTTGGAAACGGATCAAAGTAATGAATGATGGTCAGCCAAAAGAAACCTTCATATCCTGGTCTGGCTATAAAATCTGGCCAGTTGCTTCACGGTGAGCAGATGCTCCAACCGGCAGATGCCCCACCCCCAACGTAGTAATTTAAAATTTTTTAAACCTGACTCCACACCTTACTTTTCTTTAGGGAAGCAGGGAAGCCCAGATCGAAGCTGTTTGTGTGTGGAGGGCAGGTGTGTGTGTGTGTGTGTGTGTGTGTGTGTGTGTGTGTGTGTGTGTGTCTTTTGGACTGGCCACTCGGCTGTAGCCGCTCGAGTGCTTTCGTCTGTCTTTGCGTTGCGGTGCAGGCTGAATAATTCATATCCCTTCGGCAACAGCCACGAAGGGCTTTTTTCATTCAATTATTGATGTCGCACCGGATTAGCTTTGAGTCAGGTGTACCAAGAGAGCATCTTTCAGGCTCTGGGGGTGGAGCGGGGGATGCCACTCGGAGGGAATGCTGTAAAATAGAGCTAAAGGAACAGAGAGGAAGGATGCTTGCTGCTGGTGGTATCGCTACCACAGGGAGGCCAGCCGGGCCTTCTCCGTGGGTTCGGCCCCTCTGCTGGGCATGGCCGCTGAAGGATGGCCTTCCCTGAGTGACTGGAGGTATCTGCTGAAGTGGCACCACACCAGGGGCTCCTACCAGCTTTATCCAGGTAATGCCTCGCGGATCCTGACTGGCTGGGTTTTTTTTAAGAGAAGAACAGAGTTGGAAGGGACCTTGGAGGTCTTCTAGTCCAACCCCCTGCTCAGGCAGGAAACCTTATACCATTTCAGACAAATGGTTGACCAATCTCCTCTTAAAAGCCTCCAGTGTTGGAGTAATCACAACTTCTGGCGCCTCGAGTTCCCCTTTCGGGTGAAGAGAGGCGGGGTATAAATCCAATAAATAAAATAAATAATAAAATGTTCCACTGATTAATTGTTCTCTGTTAGGAAATTCCTCCTTAGTTCTAGGTTACTTCTCACCTGGATTAGTTTCCATCCATTGCTTCTTGTCCTGCCTTCAGGTGCTTTGGAGAATAGCTTGACCCTCTCCTCTTTGTGGCAGCCCCTCAAATACTGGAAGACTGCTATCATGTCACCCTAGTCCTTCTTTTCCCTGGACTAAACATTCCCAATTCCTGCCACCGTTCTTTATTCTCCAGTCCCCTGATCCTCTTGGTTGCTCTTCTCTGCACTCTTTCCAGAGTCTCAATAATTTTCTTTACATCGTGGCGACCAAAACTGGATGGAAATATTCCAAGTGTGGCCTCACCTTCAAGGCCTTATAAAGTGGTATTAAAACACTTCACGTGATCTTGATTCCATCCCTCTGTTAACGCAGCCTGGGACTGTGTCGGCTTTTTTGGCAGCTGCAGCCCACGGCTGGATGGAGACTTTTCCTGCACAGCTTGTGACCAGGAAGGTTCGGAGCAGAAACCCTGCTGGTCAACGGCCGGTGTTGCCTTTGGTCTCCGTGGGGGTCCCAGGGATACCTCTTGCTGTCTTCTCCCCCACTCCACCCCCAAACTGCCTGGGTATCCTTTCCCCTCCCTTGGCACTGTGCAAATTCCGTGAGTTTCTGATAGCTGTCCCTAGTTAGGGCTTTGCGGGTCCCATGGTGCACAGCCATTTGCAAATCCAAACCAGGCGGAACAATTATGTTACCAATAATTTGCAAAGGCGTACGCTTCTTGGGACTTAGAAATCAACAATAGTTCTTCTCTGTAACAAAGATACGGGGATGATTGGAAAAATCTGAAAAAGAAGCAGCTACTCACTTCTGTGTAATCGATGGGAGAACGGGAGCATACCCTTTTGGGACAGGAACACAGGGAGTCCTCGACTTACAACAGTTTGCAAGATTTGCTTTACCAGCAAATGGAATGGGACAACTCACCACGGCCGACTGGCCGCGGGGCAACTCGCCCAGGACAATGCAACAATTCGATTTAATTATTTAAAATAATGGAAACGTGTTTGTAATTTTTATCAGTCAACAACCTTTTATGTTGTCCTTCCTTTGGCCTCCTTTCATGATTCGATCCCACCATTTCTTCGAGGTTAGGGTAACTCTTGTCCTGCGGAGATTTGGTCACAGCAGTTGTTCTACAGCAGTGGTTCTCAACCTTCCTAATGCTGTGACCCTTTAATACAGTTCCTCCTGTTGTGGTGACCCCCAACCCTAAAATTATTTGGGACTACATATGGGAATATGTGTTTTCCAATGGTCTTAGGCGACCCCTGTGAAAGGATCGTTCGA
>JANHGC010007936.1:129913-143011 GCA_027560395.1 Boaedon fuliginosus
AGGCCACATAACTTTCTCCAGCTTTGTACGTATAGGCTTGTCAATCTGTAAATATTTCATAGAAATAATGTGTTTCTCAAATATAACAATGCTTGTCCCTTCTTTAAGAGGCACAGAGAGAGAGAGTGAAAAAGAGAATGCAATATTCCTGGAGGAAGGAAGGAATAGGAAGGCCCCACCTCTCCTCCTCTCCACCTGGTGCAAAGGGACAAGAGGAAGGAAAATAGCAACGGTATCCAGTTGACCAAGTTATAAGACGGGTGTAGAGACAGTATCCTCTCCATAGAACTATAAACGGGGGATAAATTTCTTGACCCAACTTTATGCAGCCTTTCACGCAATTTCAGTTTGCAAGCAGGTGGTCCAGAAAGGAGAATTTCAGTCTCTATGAGGAAGTGGTTCCTCTTGGGATCCAACCCTTCACTAATTCCAGCTTCATTCAGCACTGGCAACAGCGCAACCCTGAACCCCTGCAGCAGAGAGACTAAGGACAGGGTCCAGGGAGGCCCCGTGCTGTCCCTGGTCAGGAGGAACTTTCCTCCAGGGTAGCAGGGGAATTGGGGCTTCTAGAGGGAAGGTCAAAGAATCCCAAAGTCTCTTGGCCGAGAAGGAACACCCAGGAGAAAAGCGGAGAGGGTCGCTCTGCGTAGACAATTTACCAGATAAGCAGAGGTGAAGAACCATCGGAGAGGTTTAACTCAGAGCCCGCTTTGCAAGTCCCACAGGAATTGTCCCGGCGCATGGAAGCTGTGTGACGCCGCACCCGCAGAACGATGTTGACAGCTACCCAGATTGGTGCTTTAGCTTTTCCAGCAGTGCCATGATTGAGTGCTCAGGAGGAGATGAAAGATACAGGATGCTGGGAGCAAGTGGCATGGGTTAATGGGATGCCTGCACAAAAGAGAGACTTCACCAAGAAGGAGGGGGGTGGGGAAGCAGCCCAGGGAAACCATTCTTGTTAGGCAGCAAATGGCCAGCGCTCCCCAAGATCTCCAAAAGATTAAATCAAGTTGGCTCATTAAGTGATCATTATGGCCTCCTGTGAACCAGGTGCCGTTCCTGCCTGGCTTCAGGCTTGCAAAGCACCTTCTGATTTTCACCGATTAATAAATGCCCTCCTGCTCAGTTCAGGACTAGCAATTAAGACTAAATGGTGGGATATGGCAGGGTGCAGGGGGGGGAGACGGGGCCCTCCATCTTTGCAATCTGCTCCCTCGCTCCCCCCTCGGCGCCTTTGAAGCAGGAGGCCCACTAGTGACAGAGACAGGAGCACAGCTACACGCAGGATGCCAGCCCGAGTGGCTGGCCGGCCTCACACCACACACAAATGCCAAAGCACACAACTGCACGGAGGCCGAGGACACTTCCCCAAATCAGCAGCCCTTCAGGTGTCTCCGATGCGAGTTAAAATCCCTCCTCCTTGCCTCTGGCCTGCCGAGTCGGCTGGCAAGTCAGAGCTGAGAAATTAGAGAAAGATCAATTGGAGTCTGCAGCCAAGTGATTGCTTTGCACTGGGATCGTTTGGAGCCCAACTCCAGCGGGGGCAGGAAGGGCGAGGCGAGGCAGGCTGGCAACGCAACCTATATTACGACCAGCCGTTTGAGGTTTATTGTGTGTTAACCTGGCCAGCGTGGACTGAGCAGCCCAGAAATCCTTCCTAATGAAAGCCGTGATAGAAAATCAATTGTAATTATAGAAGGCCAGGGGTATCTTGTTATCTCCTCGGTGGGAGCCCTGTTGATTTGTTGACATTTCAAATTACATCTACATTTCAAAAGGAAAAGAGACTTATGGGGGGGGGGATACGGGAGGCCATATTTTCCACTTGGTGAGCGAGGCCAAACAAGAAGGAGAGGGAAATGCCCCCCCCCATCTGGCTCCCTCATTTTCCAGGAGAGATTTGGGGGTTCTACGAAGTGACATGAAGAATTACAATGGTAACCTTGTCAGTCAGAGCCTGGGTGGCGTAGGGGTTAAATGCAGCACTGCAGTCTCTGCTGACTTGTTCAGCAGGTTCTCAGATCGAATCCCACCAGGCTCAGGGCTGACTCAGCCTTCCATCCTTTCCAAGGTCGGTGAAATGAGGACCCAGATTGTTTGGGGGCAATAAGCTGACTCTTTAACTGCCTGGGGAGTGTTGTAAAGCTCTAATAAGCAGTCTATAACATCTGAGTGCTGTTGCTATCCATGTTGTAAGCTGCCCAGAGTCCTTCGGGAATTGGGCGGCATAAAAATGTAATAAATAAAATAAATTAGCTAAATCCAAAGGTTGGAAGCTCGGAAACTGGAAAGAGAGGAAAACGTTTTGATTGCATAGATATTTATCTGCAACACCATTTCTCTCTCGTCCAAGCCAATTCGGACACAGTTATAACCACAGTTATAACATATATACACCCATGTCCAGTATGCATTCCACGGGTCCATCGAAATAAAATGGATCTCTCTTTCTCCTTCCCTTTGGCTTGAAAAATGCCTCACCCACTTCAAATAACCACGCTGTAATGTTTTGTAAGCCTCCATTGATAGTCCACAGTTGAGGGTTTTTTAGTGATTTATTTTTGCACGGTTTTTTTTATAAAGTACTAGCTGATAACCTGGCATTCCTCAGGCCTGACAGTGTTAATAGCTCTATGTGTCATGGTGCGCCTTTCCTTCCCTTTCTGTGTGTGTTGCTGCGACATGCTGCAAGCAGGGAATGCTGCTGCCTACAATTCCCGGCGTTCTTTGCCCGATTTGCATGCCTTGCCTCCGTTGGCTGGAGAGCGTCCCGATTTGCATGCCTTGCCTGGAGCCCGCTGCACATGTGCAGTAGAGCTTGGCAGTGAAATGTGGGTCTGGGTGTGCATTTTGGCACCCTTTTTCAGGGGTGCAGACCCCCCCAAAGGTGTTCCTGAGCCCGCCGCCCCCCGGCCAGTGCTGATCTTACAACACCAAGCTCCGTTACGGTCTTAACTCAAGGACGAGCTGTAAACCAGTGGATCCTGGATCAATTGGGGAGAATTGGCCAGTTGGGGTCTTTATTTATAAGTTTAAAGGTAGGTGGGTAGGTAAGTAGGTAGGTAGAGAGGTTAATTTGGGAAAATTGGTTAGTTGGTGTCTATCCTTTCTTCCTTTTCTTCCTTGCTTTCTTTCTTCCCTCCCTCTCTCCTTCCTTCCTTTCTTCATTTAAAAAAAGAAATAAATTCGGGCAAATTGGCCAGTTGGTATCTTTATTTATAAATTTAAAGATAGGTAGGTAGGTAGAGAGATTGATTTGGGAAAATTGGCCAGTTGGTGTCTTCCTTTCTTTCTTCCTTCCTCCCTTTCTTCCTTTTTTTCTTTCTTCCTTTCCTCCCTCCCTCTTCCTTCCTTCTTTACTTCCTTTCTTTGTTTCCTTCCTTCTTCTTTCCTTCCTTCCTTTCTTCATTTAAAAAAAAAGAAATACATTTGGGGAAATTGGCCAGTTCGGGTCTTTCTTTCTTCCCTCCCTCCTTCCTTCCATCCTTTTCTTCATCTCTTCCTTTCCTTCCTTTCCTCCCTCCCTCTTCCTTCTTTCCTTCCTTCCATCCTTCCTTTCTTTCCTTTCTTCTTCCTTCCTTCTTTCCTTCTTTCCTTCCTTCCTTCCTTCTTACCTTCCTTCTTACCTTCCTTCCTTCCTTTCTTCTTCCTTCCTTCCTTCCTTCCTTCCTTCCTTCCTTCCTTCCTTCTTCTCTTTCTTTCTCTCTCCCTTCTTTCCTTTCCTTCCTTTCTTTCTCTCTTTCTTTCTTTCCCTCCCTCTATTTCTTTCTTTCTCTCTCTCTCACTGGCTCCTCTATTTCCCCTCCCCATTAGAGAGGATTCCTGGCTTAATAGGGAAACGAGAAAGGTGGCATGTACCGTTTCTCCGAACCACTTAAAAGTTATCCCGGCCAGTTTGCGCGAACCGGGCTGAACCGGCTGAATGCCACACCTGATGACGGCGGCATCCATTCAACCATCTCCAGCTCTCAGGAGTCTATGAGCCAATTTGAGGAGCAGCAAGGAAGTGGTTAAAAAATAAATGTTAAGAAAAGCAGCAACTATCCTGGAGAAAGGGTAGCACTGCCACCTTGTGGCCCTGACGAGTAAGTGACCGCCAAGAAATTGGAACAAGTCATACAGCAAAGATCCTGCAGGTTTAGGCACTTAGAGGACACCCCTAACCTTCGTGTTTCATCATCTTAAGAGTAGAATTTACTATTGCATCTGCTGAACGTTTTAGGGCCGTTCGGGAGAACTTACAAACAGCTGACAAAAATGTGCTTAGAGGATCCAGGTGGACACCTCTTGCCTTTCAACCCCCCCAAATTTCTCCCCGTTCCCAGAATAGCTCCTGCTTGCTTTGGGAGGAAAATTTCCACGGGCGCTTTTTAAATACAGTAGTTAATTTGCTTCCTTTCAGTCTGTTGTGAGACCAAAAAGTGTTTTTTTTTTCCCAGTCAAGTGCCGTGTTTATCACCCCGTTTCACATTTTTTGTCCTGGGCTATTTAACTTATTTAATGGTGATTTATGAACGAAATGTCATGGGCTGAAAGAGCAACTCCATCCCCTTCCCACGCACGAGTGCTCCATCCTCTCAGCGGGTTTTTAAAACATTATAATGCCTGCCCTGTTTTTGTGTTTAGCCAATTGCTTGAGTCCAGAATCCCTTCCAGCATGGAAGGTGTATTATCTAGGGCTAGGATATTGGACCCTTTCCACTTTATGACATCATTAGGTGCTGCTATTGTGAGTCCACGGCGTGCAACAGGCATGATATTTATTTATTTATTTATTTATTTATTACATTTTTATGCCGCCCAACTCCAGAAGGACTCTGGGCGGCTTACTACATGGATAGTAATAGCACTCAGATTTTTATACACTGCTTATCAGAGCTTTACAACACTCCCCAAGCAGTGACAGAGTCAGCCTATTGCCTCCCAAACAATCTGGGTCCTCATTTCACCGACCTTAGAAAGGATGGAAGGCTGAGTCAACCTTGAGCCTACGGATTTGATCTGACAACCTGCTGAACAAGTCAGCAGAGACTGCAGTGCTGCATTTAACCACTGTGCCACGTAGGCTCCTTATTCCAGATCCATCAATACAAAATTATATTATTGTGTGGGGGAATCTTTTAAAATGAACTCTGATGTCAAGCTTTACAAAAAAGATATAATAAGAACGCAAAAATCCTACTGCAATCCTACTGATTACTGCTTAAATTATTGAAATCTTAGGGGATGGTATATTATGTTGCTAGGCTGGAGGTAAAAACTAAAAAGATTTAAGGCTATCCTAGAATGGAAAGGGACTTGTTACTTATCCTGTGCAAGGAGCAAGTAGAAGAGGACGAATGTTACTTCATAAGCCAATTCAGAGCCACCAAAGATAGAGATCGTCTTCATAGATACTACAGGTTGTATCTAACACAGAGCCAATTAAAACCAATGAAATGCTAATCAAAATCCTGAGTCATTCAGAAATACGTTGCTTTGGGAAGAAATGTTAACTTGGATTAGGTGCAAGACCCATTATCTCTTATTGTGGTAAATTCTGGAAGAAAAAAAAGGAAAGCAAATGAGGCAGAGCAATGTCTTTGCCAATTTACAGATAATTCTAGTCCGAATTATTTTGTACTTTAGTACGTTTTGCTTGCCAATTTTTCATAAAAAGTGGTATATACCAAATGATGGCAATTGCATGCCACGTTGACCTTGATACTGAACAGCAGAAACAAACAAACAAACCCCCCCTAAGAAAATCATTTTGATTTCTAAAGCTTGACCTTCTGTGGCTTGTTCTGAACCAATTTTGAGCTCAATATTAAAAATGGTTTTGAATGTGGAAATCTGAGTATGTGCAGACTGGCATATTGAGGGCAGCATAAGAGTTTTGAAGAGGCACCGAACAGACTGTGAGATGGATTATTTCTATTCTCCAAGAACAAGATAAGGTTGGTCGAGAAGAGAAGAATGTTAGTGTTGTTTCAGCAAATTGCCAAATGGCAAAGCTGACCATAGACACACAGAGAGGGCATGTCCATTTATTACCAATAGAAATCAAATGCCAAGAATAAGGAGGTAGAAGGAAAATGAATCCATTTTCTCAGTTTCAGCCAAAGAATGACTGTAAGTTCCTGTAAACAGAAAAACTAAGGGACTATCATCAAGGATAAATAGGTTGTCATATGAAGCAAAAGTGCAAGAAATTCAATATAAGGATTTATCCTTTGGAAAAGACAGTTAAGCTTAAACAAAAAAAGTGCTTCTTTTCTTTAGCTTTATTTGCTTCCCCCAGTTTGTATATTGGCAGTACATTTTAAGCTTGTTGCAAGACAAAAGTTAGCTTTGAAATCTCATTTTGGCTCAGAAGAGCCTGCAAGGGAATAGAGACCCTGGCATAACCGGGTAGGCCAGAAATAGATGACAAAGAAATCAGAAATACTTTGGATGTCAGCGCTCTGGACTAAAGTTCTTGACTTCATCAGATATTCCAAACAAATATCTTAGCTGCTTCCCCTAAAGCAAACACTCACACATATTAAAGAACTCATTAAGTAGAAATGTTTGTGCCTGCTTCTGATTTCTTGCCCCTATAAAGCAGGCAGAAATAGAGATTGAGTGAAGAGACCATAAACCTAATGATGCATTTAATGAAAACATACATTTTATGGACAAATTGTGTCTTAAAAAATCACTTGGAGCAATTGCACACCAGCTAATGAAATTAAATGACCCTAAAATGTTACTAATATGACCTCAAGTTGCTTCAAGGAACTTGTTTTTGATCAGGTTCTTCAATTAATTAATTTTTACATGCTGTAGATTTTTTTTTCATGCTGCAACACTCTTCCTGTTTATATTGCATTGGTTATTTGGGTTAAGGAAGACAAAAATAATATTGTAGACAATATTCATGCAATAGCATGTAGAAAAAACTTTGTTATACCTAATCCAGTTTGTAAATAGTCATTTTTTTAATCTAGATTTGTTTTTTAATATTATATATTCCCAAATTAATCCCCCCTCTCTCTGTGTGTTTGTGTATGTGTTTTCTAAATAAAGTTGAAATGTGTAAGGGAAACTCCAAAGTAAATCTGCACATCACATTGAAAATTTTTGAAATCTTTTTGAAGGTTTTTGAATGTGGTGTATGTATGGATTGTGGTTTTAGACTTTTTTACATTGTAATATATTATATTTTAACTGTTGTTAGCCGCCTCGAGTTCCCCTGACTGGGGAAATAAGGCAGGGTATAAATCTAATAAAAATAAAAATAAGTAAGTAAGTAAGTAAGTAAGTAAGTAAGTAAGTAAGTAAGTAAAACTGATAAAAAATATTAAAATTGCTTAGACACCCCATTTTTCTTCCACATCATTTCAAGAAGCTCCTGCTAGAGGGCACTAACCATAACCAATGGAAGAAAGAATTCAAAATGGTCCTGATGAGAGAGGACTGCTTGTACCTGATTGACAGTCCCCCTAATCAGCCGTGGAGTCCTGAAGCGGATTCCATTCACAAGAGAGCCATTGTAGCATTCTTATCAGCTATTGTTTCTGCCCTGTATGCCAGCCTTCCAGAGAACTTGATGCTTCAAGAAACCTGGAAGAAATTAGATGCCCTGTTCCAGAGTGATAACATTGGAAGTACCAGCTGGCTTTCCATGAAGTTTTACAACATGAGATTGACATAACCAGGGGTTGACATGGGCAAGCATTTGGCCACTATTAAGGCCATGAGGACAGAGTTGATTTCGGAACTGAATATACTACTCTTTGAACTTCTTGCCTTTTTCCTATTTAATTAAATATATTACAATCTCCCTAGACAGTTAACTGCTTATTTCATTATTTTGAACATCAGGTGCAGATATTCTTCATGCTAAATTCCACATAACTGACCGAACTATTTATTATTTGATTGCCGTCTATACCATACATTATTTAATGAATTATATTGATTTTGTCAGCATCCAAGTAATACACCCAAAGAAAGAAGAATTCCAGGGCAGATTTATTCCTCAAGGAACAGTTTATTGGATACTTCATATTGGCACAACTGGTCAAAACCAATTCTGAAGGTTCCCGCAGTTTTCACCTAATTAAAAAGTAAAAGTTTCCACTTCCCCCAAGTCATCAGTGACATTGTCCAATCGAGGTGCTAGCCGGTTGCTTGGTTCCTCACTCCTCCCTCTCCCAGCTACCTGTTGCAATGTCTTTGGTTCCCACAGGAAAACATTTTTGTTTTGACTACAAACCCTGGTTAGCTATTTCCCCGCTCCCTGTCCCTTCTTCATTGTGGCAACCCTGAAGCCTCCAAGATGGCCTCAGCCAGATTCACTTCAGGGTTAACAGATTTGTTATTAATTATACTTTCATTTTTCTGGAACACATAACATGGCTTAATAACCCACAGCATCAGAATGGATGCTGTGGGAAGCCCAGATTTTAATTTCACTGGATGACTCACATTTTTAATATTCTGGATAAGCGAGAAAACTCCCTAACCATATTTTCCACACTATGCATGATAGTAAGAATTTATGCCATGTCTTCTCTCATTCACTTTCATTCTAAGATACTGATTTTTCTTATGGAGAAACTGCTCATTCAGGAAACTGGCAATCTTTTTTTGTAGCCGGAAAATGCGTTTGTGGTCTTAAAAATAATTTTCATTAAGTTCAGAAGGACTTACTCCCACATATTAGATATAGGATCACAGCCTTGATACCCACATTTCTATGACTGCGATAGAAAGGGGGTGGAAGGGTAAATGCATCTCTTCATGGTCTTTCGGTTAAAATATTTTGTTGACATTGAAAACCGTGACACCACATCACACTGAAACCAACCTGTCATTTCTGAAGTTATGTTAGCACTGAGCACACCTGGCCTATCATTAACTATAATCTCTGCAATGTCAAAGATTCATTGAATTGCAATCATTAGTTTTGAACCAGCATTCATCTTCGTTATCATTAGAGTCAGGCTAGAGCTCTTTTAGCTAATTTGACTTTCCATATTTTAAATATTCTAGCTTATCAATAGTCATGCAATTTCTAAGATCCTAAGATATTTAGAAATCCTCAATCAGGTAGGAACTCTACATTAGTTAATCAGAAAGTTCTTAAGATTTTCAGTTTAAATAAAATATGCCTTTGCCCTGGTTATCTCATGAGATGTATAAAAAAAACCCCTCACAAGCACTTCAGTAAGTTATGCTAATTAAATCCTGTCATTAAATTTTGCATGGAATTCTTCTGTACCTTTCTCTGTATTCATTTTGACTGTACATGACATGCTAATATTAAACAGAATTGCCCCCAGTAATGTTAGAAGGAAATTAAATTGCAGGTAAAATAATATAAAATAGCTTGTTTTAGTTTAGCACAAATGTTTGTCACATATTCATCATCATCACTTTAATTTTCCACCAGGAGCTCCTTTCATTCCACTTTTACAGACGAGGAAGATTGGGCTATGAATGAATGATTGGCTCAAAAACACCCAGAAGCTTTTATGGCTGGACTATCATTCTGCCTATTATTTTATAATCAGCATTCTAGCAGGAATGAATGTACTTTCAGTATCATTTGAGAGCCAGTGTGATGCAGTGGTTAAGATGTTATATAAAATTGTTAATCTAGTCTAGTGTAGTTTAGTATAGTCTAGACACTCCCCTAGAATTCCTTCTGGTATATTGGTTATAAAATGATAGAGATAGAGCAGAAATATTGCTAAGCAGGGTTTGTGCTTGACTGTCTTTCATGTATGAGATACTGAATAGGTCTTATTTTCCTGACTACAATTGCTGCCCCAAAAGCTATGACAAACAATACAACACACTATCCCTTCTATTTAAAATGAGAACAGAACTGCACATTTTGTGACTGTGTAGATGAAATAGGAAGCACTAGAAAAACTAAATGATTTTTGGAACCAATCACCCTGCTGTTGTAGACTAGCTCAACTCTATCTCAAATGTGCAGACATTTGAAACATGATTCCTTTATTTCTGTACATTTGAAAAAAGGTTTTTTAATGATTTTTTTATCTTTCACTAATCTTTTAAAAGAAAGAAGAAATGAAGAGTGTTTTCCATTACTGCCATAATCCTTGGTCCATTTTCAGTGTGGTCTGATCATAGAATCTGGTTTGTGGTTTTCCCAGGAGATTGATGGGTAGTTCCACAATTCGAAAATGCCTACCTTGATTGTTCATGCTGTTTAATAGTATCTATTTAGAAGCATCCCACAAGTAAAACTGAGGGCACAGTTGTTTGGCATCAATCAGAATGTGCAATTGTCTTCCAATTCATTAGAAGGGGAGTATGAGACCTGCCCCAGTCTGATCCCTTAGGGAATAACTCCATTTGAGTTGAAACAAAAGATACACTTACTAAGAAATGCTGGCTGTAGTAAATTTAGATGGAATCTAAAGTTCCCACACAACGATACAAAATTATTCTCTTGATTCTCTCAGCCCTCCCTCCACATTACCAGTCCGTCTTTAGCCAATGAGACATCACCAAGATATTTTGGGAAACACAAAGATATTTAAGCTGGTTAAATTCTGCACTCAGGGCAAATGGCCTTGGGGAAGCCTGGTATGAACAGGATTCCAAACCACTCTGCTCTTCTTCAATTATTCCCCTCTCTGTAATTCCCCCTACCTTTGAAGCACACAGATTTATTGCCCATGTGTTACCCTGTTCTTTTCTCCATTGCTTTGATGGCAGAATGCCAGCAAGGTGCCAAGCCGAAGATGGTGGTTCTGACATGGAGAGACATATTTAAGAGATAATATAGTGCTGGGGCAAATATGTGGAAACATGTAATGCATGTTTTGTTAAACAATTTTTCCAAGGGTTTTCCATATTATGTCCACATAAATTCAATCCTTATCTGTCCTAGGAAATGTATGCTTACTAGATATTTTGGTCTAGTAACAATGACTAAAAGAGGTCCCTAAAATGTTTCCTCTTCCTTCTCTGCTTTCTATTATTGTCATGTCATCATTTCTTTATGGAATCAAATATATACTAAAATCTTATGCAATCAATGTTAAATCTTTTTGTATAAATCCAATTGAAATGAAGTAGATTCTCAAGTGTGTCTTTTGAGACCAAACTACTTCACCTGGTCTTCTGTCAACTCCTACTGTTGCAACTCAACCAAGCTAAATAATTTCTGCCTAGTAGAATATATGAAATATTGGATGTACTTCAGGTCTCTAAATATTGTGGAATTTCAGGTTAAGAATAAAATATTGTCACTTGTTTTTATGGGTCCTTAAGGACCTGGAGGTTATCAGCAATAGAAGAGTTTGGAGGAATTATTACAATACTGTACAAAATCATAAGGCACAAATGAAATAAAGTACCAATCACTCTAATACAGTTCAGAGGGATGATATTTGTTCATTCATTTAGATAAATTATTTCTCCTTGTAATTTCTGCAGCTATATATTATCCATTGCCAGCTTGCTGGACCTGGTGGAATTTCACCAGAGTCTTTTAGATAGCTCATTTCAGACTGACTCAGGATGGCCTTCATGACTGCTGCATGAGGCCATACTTCACCCAATCCATTACTTTGTCCTGTTATCACCTCTCATGATGTGGACATGGGGCTGGACTTTGAAAACTTAACTTTAAAATAGCAAGTTAAGTCCTATTGCTCACCTAGAAAGAATGTCTTGGAGGTCTATATCATACAAGGCATATACAAAAAGAGGAGAAGGCCAAAGAACACAAAACAGACTCAGAAGAAGATGAAAAGACAACATCAAAGATTATTTATATTGCCGCCCACTCATTCTCAGTGGACAGCTTACAACCCACCCACCCCAATATGTGAATAGTAAAAACAATAACCTTTATTTTTATTTTATTTTATTTTATTTATTTGATTTATATCCCACCTCTCTTCACCCAATTAGGGAACTCGAGGCAGCAGAAACAATACAATAAAAACA
Organism: Boaedon fuliginosus; assembly: GCA_027560395.1. Lineage (NCBI taxonomy): Eukaryota > Metazoa > Chordata > Lepidosauria > Squamata > Lamprophiidae > Boaedon > Boaedon fuliginosus. Next base: position 141,875 of record JANHGC010007936.1, read on the forward strand.
ATCCTATACAATAAAAATCAAAAACCCATTCACTCAATCAATCATACAGTAGGGCGGGAAGGACAGATAGTCAAGTCCACGCTTTCCGGCAAAGCCAGGTCTTCACAGTTTTGCAAAATATGGGCAAGCTGGGGATGGTTCTAATCTCCACGGGGAGCGAATTCCAAAGGGACGGAGCCATCACAGAGAAGACCCTCACCCACGGTCCTGCCAGCTGACACTGTCTCGCTGACGGTACCCGGAGCGGGCCCTCCCTATGAGATCTCACTGGGCGCTGGGAGGCATATGGTAGCAGCAGGCAGTCTCGAAATAAATGTTAATGCATCTTTTGGAGCAAAAAATGAATATAAGACTCGGTCTTATTTTGAGGGGGACATGGGTAGTTGTATGCAGGATAGGTACCACTTCTCCTGCTCAAATGCCTTCTCAGTCAAAACATCAATAATAAAAAAAGGAAATATATATTGCAAAAATAGTTGCACGCCACAGTTGGAAACAGAGGAGGGGAACTGAGTTTATGTCCTACTGGGTCTACACAAGCAGAATTGAGAATCTGAGTCAAGATCAGGATCGAAATAATGCAGGAGGACGTCAGAATAACAGAATTGGAAAGGGCTTCGGGGGGGGGGTGTCTTCTAATCTAACCCCCTGCTCAAGCAGGAGATCTTATGTCCATTCTGGACAAATGGCGATCCTATCTTTTTTTAAAAAGCCTCCAGAGGTGGAGCACCCATCACTTGTGTCGTTCCTCTCATTAATTGGTCCCACTGTCAGGAAATTTCTCCTTAATTCCAGGAGTTCTTCGTTTTCCTTTCGGTCCCTCCTGGGTTGCAGAGTCGAACTTCAAAAGTAAGCGAGGTTGCCCTCTACGGTCTGTAATCCACAGATATATTTTTTTAAAAAGTCACCCTTTTATTTATTTATTACATTTTTATGCCGCCCAATTCCCAAAGGACTCTGGGCGGCTTATGACATGGATAGCAATAGCACTCAGATGTTATATACTGCTTATCAGAGCTTTACCACACTCCACAAGCAGTTACAGAGTCAGCCTATTGCCCCCAAACAATCTGGGTCCACATTTCACCGACCTTAGAAAGGATGGAAGGCTGAGTCAACCTTGAGCCTGGTGGGATT
>JANHGC010007936.1:201153-214386 GCA_027560395.1 Boaedon fuliginosus
TTGTACGCCGCCTCGAGTTCCCCATTGGGGGAAGAGAGGCGGGATATAAATCAAATAAATAAATAAATAAATAGACATGCATTGGATTTCAGGCATTATTTTTAACCACGAAACGACCAACAAAAACACATGATGAATTTTGTAATGATAAATAAACATATGTGTAGCAATCTCAGTGAAGGGCAGAACAATTAAAACATGTTTGTAAAAAAAAAAATCTAATTAACATTTTAACTGGGACAAACTTGCTGCTTGGATGCCACAAGGGAATCAGGGTGGCAGATAGCAGATAAAATTAAATATTCCCAAGTGTTTATTTTTTAAAGAAACAAAGCTATCAATATTTAAATGGATAGAAGCAGAATTTGGTATCATTTGGTAGCATACTAATAAAGGTTCTAATAGAAATCACCTTGATAGAATCCTTTGCAAAATTCTAATATATAGATATTGTGCATTCAGATCATGCACTGGAGGGAAATCTCATGTTAAAGCATAGATAATGATTTTAGACGCTTTCTAAGAATTGGCATTCTCAAACGTGAAGACAACATGTTCCAGGTGTTCTTTTTCCACTTTAATTCTCATATAAACAATTCTAGATCAGGGATGTTTTCTCTAAACCATCTTGAGTCACAATTTCTGCCTGTTGCACTTATATACACAGATGATAAATGAAGATAAAGGATGATATATTTTTAAAGATGGGTAATGTACAAGAGTGTTAAATTCAAATATTTGCCAAAGGACCTCAGTAAGTGGCACTGCAATTAATTTGAGTTTGAATTTGAATATGTTTAGCAATTTCTGATGAATTTTGGCAGCTGCCAAATTGTGTTATCTTTCAGGAAAAATCCCTACCTAAGAAGAGCTAGGAATTTCAGTTGGGAAATTATTAATAAGTTGTGTTATAAAGATGTTATGCAAATTAACTTTTTAAAGAAGCAGATAGGGATTTGGAAGATGCAAAGAAGATACAAGCAGATTTGCAAACTATATTTGGAGGTCAAGCCAAGAATCAGCATTCGAAATGACAGAGAAAGTTCTAATGCTCTTTAGTGAAAAACAACAACACCAGGAATGCTATCTAGTTGATTTATTCTGGTTTGTGACAACTGGCCAATCCATTATTGCATATATTATATCTCAATCAAAACATCACATTCTTCTGTTTGTCCTAGCAGAGAAGGAAAAAAAACCTGAAGTATGAAATATATCTAACAGGGATCAGACTTTAAATGCCCAAGTAAAGTTGGTTTGGGCACAACACATATGGTGAAAAGGCAAGGTTCAAAATAGAGATATGCAAGCACACCAGAAGAGTTGGATTACAGGAATTCTCCAGGTGGTCTCAGTCTAAGGTGGGATATAAATCAAACTAATACAATAAAACAATAATAACTGTCTCCAGTTAGGGTCAGTTGCATTTTATATTCAAGAGACGAAACTGATGGTGTCAAAATAAAGAGAAGAACATATATATTTTGTGTTACGTAGGAGAACAATGTACTTACTAGGAAACCAAGGTCCCGTGATCTGAGTTTGAAGCTTCAAAAGTTTTCAATATCTCCTCAGCCTGGCCAGGAAATATTTGCTCTGCTTCTACAGATGTGTTTTCTTTAATGACATTTCTATAATAATTCCATGTTAAAGGCAGTTTGACAGCAAACGATTTGGCAAGACTGTGGCAACATGACAGGATTTTGTTATATTAAATAACACAATTCCAGAAGTAACCTATGTGGAACATATTGCCTCTGCTTGGATCCATCAGGCAGTAGACTTTGATCGATGTTGTGGTAATACAAAACCACAAAAAGGAAAACTTTTTAATTATGATGACAGTGTAAAAGAGAAGGTGCATACTGGCAGTGTTTAGCGTCTCTTTGTAATTAACAAATGGACAATGCAGCTTAATTTTGCATGCTGTTCGTGTTTCATAGTTCTTTTTTACTTGCAGCCATCAGCATCTCTGTAAGCAATAAGGCATGTCAGAGGGCCTAGTTATCACCTCTAGGGTGTTAAGAAGCATTCTCTAGGGGTGTGATTATTTCATTATAACCATACCACCTGGAGATACCATATTGCTGCTATAAAAACCTCATTAATATGAGAACTAGGAAAAAAAACCATGCATAGTTTTGTTAAAGGATGAAGTCTGGAAGTTTGGAATGTTAAATAGCAGTACAGGGAGCCTTAGTGCCGATTTCTTCATATTTGGGCCATTTGGAACCATGGTGGCACAGTGGTTAGAATGCAGTATTGCATTCAGCTCACTGATAGGAGTTTGATTCTGAATGGCTCAAGGTTGACTCAGCTTTCTATCCTTTCAAGATTGGTAAAATGAGGACCTAGCTTGTTTGGGGCAATATGCTGATTCTGTAAATAGCTTAGAGAGGGTTGTAAAGCACTGTGAAGCAGTATATAACTGCTATTGCCATTTTGCGGAATGTTTCTCACCAAAATTTCTACCAAGAAAATTTCTACCCAATTTTCTACGAACTTTCTAAGACTTGGCTCACAAGGAGATAATAAACCTGTTTGAATATTAGTAGCTCAGGTTGGCAGTTATATTGTTGGTTTGAGCTCTGAGCTTGGCGATTTGTTGCAAACATTTAATCCCCATTTGAAGAGATATGTTCTGAAGATGTCTGCTCGAATGAGGATGAAATGTTTGCAACCAAATCACCAAGCTCGGAGCTCAAACCAATAACATAAAAAATCTGTGCCTAAGTTGAGCCATTTTTGAATAGAATCCTCCTTTTTGTATGCATGCAAAAGGTCTCAACATTAAAACCAGTTTTAAATGGAGATTAAATAAATTCATTGGTGATAAGGCTATCAGTGGTTACTAGCTTTGATCATAGACATCTCTGATAGAAGACACCTTTGTTGTCATTTGTGCCTTTATAAAATGAGGTGAATTCTATCATTTGTATAATGGTGTCATGACATGGAATATCACTTCTCTCCAATTTCTCCTACATTGGTCCTCATACTGATGGTGGCTATAAAAAGCACAGGATGCAACAATGAATGGATTTTGGACCAGATTAACCTTCTGATCAAGATGGACAAGTTACATTATATTCAAAGATAGTCATCCCCTTGGTTTCTACAAAAAGATTATATTTTGGGCTTTTTAAAAAGGAAATCCCAGTTCTTTTACATACAGAAAATCTGTCTCAATTGGTCAATACCTATTTAATGTCCAAATCTTTTCTTTCAGTTAATGAATGTAGAAGATCTGAAAGCAATGGCAATTGTTTAGAAGGTGTTTTATGCCAATCTTAGAGTAGCATATAGGAAATATTTGAAACGTATGAAATTAAGTGAAGGGAACAATAATATCTCTTATTTTGATGAGGGTTTGAACATGTATGCTAATGTAGCAAAGTGCTATTTTATATTATAATGACTCTCATGTTAATGGACTCTTTGCTCAATGACCTTTGCAGAACTAGATCTCTAAGTGCTTTCTTTGCTTTTCGGTCTTTTCTGTATCTTTCTCTACCCTCTCAACGCTCTGTGTGTCTTGGATTAGTTTCTCCTCCTTTTGCTCTTTCTTTGCACTTAATTTCCACCTCAGCAGGTGGGAAATAACAAACGAGGAATATATTTGGGCTAAAAGCTTTAGATATATGCCTACAAGGTGGAATAACTCTTATCAGTCAAAACTAAATAACTGCAAAATTTGACTGTTTAATTTGGCAGGTCTATCAAATTGTGTCACTCTGAACTCTCTTCCTTTTCTAGAAGGGATAGGCAAATAGTTTGAATAGTGGGCAAATTTTGGAATTTTGAAAGCATGATATGTGCATTCTCACCTACTGGTGGACACAGCTCATCACAATGCACCTATTTACCAGAACCAAACAGGAGAAGTTGCTGCTGACACATTGGGTATCAACTGTCACAGAATAATTGCTCTTTCTTTTTCAAGCACAGTTCCAAAGAAAACATGGCAGTGGAGTTGTGTGATCTTTCAAAGAAATCTTTCCCCCCAATGAGCCTTTCAACAAAATATTTCCTCTCATTTGCTTTGGGAAACAATAGAGGTCTGCTCTCTTTTAGAGGTTACTTTTCTCCTTGATTTTCTCCCTAGTCACTTGTATTAAAGGGGATGGTTCAAAGGACCTTCTTTCTATGTCATAGGCTAAATCTCTTCAACCTAAGCAGGTCTGGCAAATGTTATGGAACACCTCAGCCATACTGAGAAATTCCAAGCCTGAGTGGCTTTGGTAAAGGCATGGACTATCACAAGGCTTTCAGTCTGGATATGTTTTAGCTGAAAGTAGGAGAGATACCCAAAGGATACTGATTGAAAACAATTTGGGAGCAGATTGTTTTGATAAGGCAAACCAGGTGGCCTCTTATTTTGGTGAAGCAAATGACATATTGGCATCCAAATGAATCTGTGTTACTTAATGTAGACCTACTGGGCACCATTCTTTTCTAAAAGCCACAGGGCAAAGCAATTCTAGGAAATTCAGATGTCAGAGGCTCATACTTTGCTTTTTCAGCATAGCAGCTTCTCATTTTATTTCTGTTTATTAAAAGTTTTTTTTTTAATTTAAAAAGGTCAGTTTGGTCAGACCCAATGATACCCAAAGGAACCAGCTGCCTACTTTCATCCTTAATGGAACAGCATTCCAGATATTCTGTAGATGTTGCATAGAAGTCAAATTGCCAGGTGGGATGACTTAGCTCCTTGATCACATTCAGATTGGCAATTTTCTGCCAGAAAGCTGTATGCTGACTGTCAAAATCAAGATCTGATTGTACTGACAGTACTGTGTGCAGGTGCTAGCATCACAAAAGAATAAGATGTTTCTATGAGTTTTGTCTATAGGCAAAGAAGAATAGGTATGCATAAAATATCAACATGTTTGACATCTTTCATACTTATATCATTTTTTTCTTTTGAAGAACATGGGAAATCAGGGATATTGGAAAAATGTATATATAATTATATTTACTTCTTTATCTTGTCTATCAAGGAACTACTCCTGTTGCTTTCCCAACAATTCAGACTAGGCAGATTAGAACAGAACAGAACAACAGAGTTGAAAGGGACCTTTGAGATCTTCAACTCGTTGCTCAGGCAGCAAACTTGGACAAATGGTTGTCCAATCTCTTAAAAACTTCCATTGTTAAAAACAACTTCTGGAGGCAAGTTGTTCCATGGATTAATTGTTCTAACTGTCAGTGTCTATGGGGATTCTTTCATGGAGGACATGGTTGTCTCAAAAGTGCTTTTTCAAGAGGCATCTGGACTTTCTGGTTTTTCTTTGAAGATGTTTTGCTTCTCATCCAAGAAGCTTCTTCAGCTCTGACTGCATGGTGGGGAATGGAAGAACATAGAAAGAAGAATGAGAATGACCAGCTGTCTACAAGGAATATAAATCCTACCAGTCAATTGCTCAATTGTGGTCATAAATTGAAGACTATTTGTATGGTTTTTATGGTTTTAAAGAATTTATATGGTTTCCAACTTGAATACTGTGACTGTAGATAGTATACAATAGATAAAACAACATAAGGCAAACAATTTCAGATAAAATATAAATGTTTAATCCTGTTCACACTCATATTTTTCTCCAGATGGGAAGCTCTAATCATCTTGACCTCAAAGCATAAGGAAAAAGTCAAGATGTACTGCCTTTCTGAAGGCAGTGGAGCCAACAGTATCTTGGGGGAGGAGTAAAAGATCATTCCAGAGGGTAGCAGTAGAAAAGGCAGACTTTTTGGGGTCCTATTAGGTGGCATTGTTTCAAGGAGGAGACCTTGTGTCCATTTTATTGGAGCACATGGGACAGGTTGGTGTCCTTGTGGACAAGTGGTCCTACACATAACCCAATCTTATATCACTTAGGTCTTTCCAGATGATAAGCAGCATTTTTAATTGCACCCAGAAGTCTATTAGAAGCCAGTGCAGCTTACACTGGAGTATGTTATATAGGAGGACTAAGGTGAATCCATAATTACTTATGATATTGCATTCTGGACTGCAGTCACCATGGCTGTTCAGAAAAGTTTCTTTCCTCAGGCTTTTGAGTTTTTTGAATGCTTTTTCTTCCTTGCCAACCATCTTTATAACTAGAAAAGCATTTGAATGCATACATTTATATTGTTACAATCAAATTTCACTCCCATAAGCTTTTCAGAAGAGATATTTTTGCAAACTGCCATATGCAAGTGCACATAAACAGACAAATACATAGATCATGGGAAGAAGAAAATGTTAGCAACCTCTTTTCTTTTTATGATGGGATTGAAGCTTTCACATTCTATTTGATTCATAGGCATTTGGCAGCAAGAGACCAAAGAATACCTTAAAATAATGATGCTTAAAGATCAAGCAACAACATGACCTTTAGTTATTGATGTATAGGGATTTAAACATAACCCATGAGAAATAGTAAATAAATAAGAAACAGATTTGACTGATTGAATATGTGCCATCTGGACAGAGGTGGCTCTTAGTGATCTCAGATTTTTCCAGGAGCATCTGTACTCAATCAGCTTCTCCAGACCTTCCAATGATGCCCAATAACCTCTGCTGTAATTGATTTCATCCACCTGGCTAATGCTTTATTTATTTATTGTTTATTTATTGTTTACATTTCTATGCCGCCTAACTCCCGAAGGACTCTGGGTGGCTTACAACAGATAGCAGATAGCAATACAACAGATAGCAATAAAACAGATAGCAATAGCACATTTTTACATTTTTACAGTTACAGTTTACAGTTTGCAACAGATAGCAATGGCACATTTTTACAGAATCAGCATATTGCCCCCAACATTTGTGGATTCTCATTTTACCTTACTTTGGAAGATGGAAGGCTGAGTCAACCTTGAGCCTGGTGAGATCTGAACTTTCCTTAATTGCAGGCAGCTGAAGCTAAGTACAGCACTAAGTACTGTGCTCTGTTCACTGCACCATCAAGGCTTTTGATCATCCTCTTCCTCACCTTTCCCAGTATTGAGGTATTTTTTTTTCAAATAGCTAGCTCTTTGTATGTTTGAATGTGATCATTTAATGAGATAAGAATAGATTATCAAAGAAAACAGAAAAGTATCAGTTAAAATAATACAAATTCCTTAACAGAAATATAGATTTATTGCTATTCACTTACATAAATAACAATCAGAATTACAGCGTTTGAAACAGAATCCCCAATGAGCCACCAAAATAATAAATATTGAAAATATTGACCTGTTTCTGGGTCTGTTTCTGACACTTGGTAATTCTTCTGTCTCTGTGTGGAAACTATTTACAAATATTGGAATCTTTTAAATATGAAAATGAATTAAGTTCATCACACCCTGCTATCTCACTTCTATCAGTTCTGCTATTAGTTCTTTCAACTGATTGATCCTTGCCTGACATATATCCAAAAATATGTTACTTTAATCAGAAAGTAGTCTTTTTCAGCTTTTGTGCAGAAGATTACATGGTTCATGACTTCTGCCTAGTGAGATTTTCCTTCTTCATGCAGAAGCTCATGGTGAGCTTCACAAGCTTTGAGCATCCCTACCTTCCTGATTGATGTTACTATCAGTCTATGTTACTATGATATAACTGCCTGGCTCCAAAGATAGCAGCAAATGCCTCCATTTATGTATCTGAAGGGGATCACATTGAAAGATAAGAAAATATTCTCACTATATGGCCAAGCAATGTATCTTTGCTTGCCTTTGTGTAACATTTTAAAGGAAGCAAGAGAAATCTATGTAAATCTTATCGGGGCAAAAGGAGTCAATTTTACTTCATGCTTCAATTTTTAACTTTGTAAACAGGAGGGGCATCACAAATAAAGGACAAAAGAGGAAACTCATTTGTATGCCTAGTTGCTGACTTATTTCCCCCCTCCCTTCCATTCAAGCATGTCTGATTCTCAGAGACTGCCTAGATGCTTCCCTGCAGTTTTCTTGGTAAGGTTTTTCAGAAGTGGTTTTCCATTACCTCCTTCCTAGGCCTGAAAGTGACTAGTTTACTGGTTACCCAGGTGGCTTTGAGCTTACAGTGGGACTAGAACTCACAGACACCCATTTTCTAGTGCCTTAATTACTACACCAGCTTGGCATACACCCAAAAATCACTGCGATAAAGGCATGATAATAATAAATGCTGAGACTAGATGATCAGTTGGTGCTTTCAGACTAGTGTTGATCCTCTAATTCTACACTATGTTGGATTCTCTCTCTTTAAACTAGGCGTAGATGAGGCTGGTTTTGAAGGATTTGTTTTGTTCTGCTTTTTGTTTTTTAAGCTGAGAATATTTGAAGTTCGGAGTGCATTTCTGGGTTCTCTTATAAATGACTGTGAGGGTGGGGGAAGTGAGCTGGCCAGTCCCCAAACCCTCCTTTATCAGAAGGAAAATCAATGAGGCTGATTTTTGCTCACACCATTGATGTTCCTTACCAACCTCACTTATCTTTGTCTTTTTTCTAAGAAACCAGACCCACATCCGGAGCAAATATTTGGCAATATTTGAGTGTTGTAAAGCTCTGATAAGCAGTATATAACATCTGAGTGCTATTGCTGTCTTTGTTGTAAGCTGCAACTCCTTTGGGAGTTAGGTGGCATAAAAGTGTAACAAACAAACAAACAAACAAACAAACAAACAAACAAACAAACAAACAGCTGCAGGTGACTGTTGATATTTTTAAGGGTCTTATGTGGAACTGAGAGGCATTCTTGCAAATAACGCTATTGTGGATGGAATATTGCCTTGCAAAATTGTGGCCCTTGTTCTAAATAAAAAGAAAATCTACCTCTAATTTGAATGATATTGAGCTGGAAACCTGGTGAGTACTAAGGGATATGTTTGCAGGCACAGTAATGCCTTTGGGCACACTGTTGCCTTTCTGAAAAACAGGGTGCTTTGAATGATTTCAAATCCACCACAACATCTAATTTCTTTCAAATTAACTTAGGAGATCAATAAGCGTATTAAGGAACAATAATTGCATTGTGCCATAAGTCCAGTGAAGGCCAATTCAACATTGCTTCAGGGATCATCCAGGAGTCACCTTCTCACCTCCTCTCTTTTGTAGCTTTCCAGCTCTCTTGGTAGAGATGATAAAGAATTTGTTCATTTTGCACTTTGCTAAGAATTCATACTTGCACTTCCTGAACTGATATGTGAGGTGGAATGCAATTCTCCTTCAATATTAATATTTCTTATTCATAGGATGACTGTCCTAGTTTGCACATCTGCAAGCATTTATGTGCATAGCACTCCTGAATTAAATGGATTGTCATCCATCTTCGATGATATATAATACCAGTTTAAGAAAGACACTTCAGATTCATTTTCTCTTTCAATCTCTAATAAAATAATCTGCTACTAAGATTCCAAAGAGTTTAATTGGTGATTTATCTATTCACTAGGGGTAGTGATGGCTTGACAAAATTCTACCCCCAGATCTAATCCAAACTCTGGGGCTTTTTATTCTGTTTTGTGAGTAAATTTCTTATTTGAACAGCTCAAACTATTTGAGATCCCTATTGATCACACAGAATATAATCCCAGGAGATTTATATAGAGGGCTTTCTTTTACATAAGTGAGAGAAAAAGAGATTAATGATGTTGCTGCTTCACATGCCTTATCTTTCTTTTCTGCACACTGTTCTGTGTTCCCTAACTGGAAATGTTTACTCAGAATATTTTCTTAGGGCTGAAGGCTGCTAAATGTTGCTTTATAGTTTTCTAGCCTTGATACATGAGGAAGGGGAAGGCCATCCACAAATCAGCATCCTCTTTATCCTCATTATGATGAATGGATGCAAAATGAATGCTTCGGTGCCTGGACAGGAAAAGGAAATAGCAACAGACTAGTGGTAGCAATTTTTCATAAGCCAAAACCAAATACACTAATGATATTTTTTTTGCTTTGTCTTTTAATGACCCTGTAATTCCTTATACAGGGGTGGAGTTAGGGTAACTGAATGGAGCTAAGTCAGTGGTGAGTTTCAACCGGTTTGGCCCACTTCAGCCGAACCGGTTGTTAGAATTAAGCTACCAGTTCATCTGAACCGGTAGCTAATAAAATCAGCTGTTTTTCAGGCCTAAATTGATACACGCGTGGCACATGTGGCATGCGCATCACCTCAGACTCGAAAACCAGCTGATTTAGCTATCTGTTCGGCCGAACCGGTAGCTAAATTTTTGCCTGGAAGGTGGCTAAATCAGCTGTTTTTTGGGCTTGAGGTGATGCGTGCGTAGTGCATGCTGTATGCACATCAATTTAGGCTCAAAAATCAGCTGATTTAGCTACTGGATCAGCTGAACCATTAGCTAAATTTTCATCCAGAAGGTGATCCGCACGCATCATGCATTTGGCACGTGTGCACGAGCTTTGCACATGCGGACGTACCCAAAGTGCCTGCAGCAAGCGAACCAGTTGTTAGACCGGTAGGAATGCACCCCTGAGCTGAGTGCTTACTTGCAGGATGCCCTACCTGTCGCCGATGCAGAATTTGCAGCAGATAATTACTTACTGTGCCCAGAGAGAGAAATATCTGCTGCTATGTAGGATTAAACTCACAGCCTCTTGATTGTGAGGTGAGAGCTCCATCTCTAGGCCACTGCACCACTCCAAATTCACTAATGAGATAAATCACAATAACCATGTAGCTTATGTAGCTTATAGCAATACCACTTAGATTCATATACCACTTCATAGTGCTTTACGGCCAGTGGTGGGATTCAATTTTTTTTACTACTGGTTCTGTGAGCATGGCTTGGTGGGAATGGCTATGCAGTCATGTGACTGGGTGGGCCACTGCATCCCCCCGTGCCCCTTTTTTTGCCTAGAAAGCCACCCTGAAGTCTCCTGGCAACCAAATAGGGGTGCGTGGAGACTCCTGGAAGGGGTGGAGTGGAGCAGAGGTGATATTTGCCAGTTCTCCAAAACAATCAAAGTTATTGCTACCGGTTCTCCTGAATCTGTCAGAACTGGCTGAATACCACCTTTGTTTACAGCTCTCTCTAAGTGGTTTACAGAGTCAGGATATTGCCCCCAACAATCTGGGTTCTCCTTTTACTGACCTTGGAAAGATGGAAGGCTGAGTCAACCTTGAGTCGATGAGATTCAAACTGCTGAACTTCTGGCAGTCAGCAGAATTAGTCTGCAGTATTGCATTTAACCACTGCGCCACCACGACTCATACTTATGGTGACTCCATGAATGCTGTTTACACATTCTCATCTTTAAATATGAATCTTTATGTTATTATTAGTTTGTTGTATGCTGTCTAGAATCTACAGATTCATACAGTTTCAAACACTGTAAATAGATAATGATCAAATACAGTATTAGATAGGATAGCTGTCCAACTGCTAGATCAGCTATTCAAGAGCTGAAAAACTTACAGATTAATTACCCTTAACTGAACATCCTTATTATACTTCCCGATTGTTTAGGTTTTGAGGGTTGGAATTCAACAGTAGATTCTCCTTCCCTCTAATTACTTTAAAGGGATAACTGCACTGTTACCATATCAAGCTGAGTATCTCTCTCTTTCTTCCTCCCTTTCTTCCTCTCCTCTTCCTCTTCCTCTCTCTATTGGTAGAAGAAAATTCTGAGCATAGGTTGGATCCTCCATAGAACACATAGGGCAAATTACTTACAGCAGAGGCAGAGTTTATTTGGACAGCATAATGTGCAATACAGCAATGGAAAGGTTGGCTACAGAATTATGATTGTCATTACCTTTATACCTTTCCTTTGTTGCTCCCAGAAACAGAGTCTGCTCGTTAGGAATTTTTGTTAATGTTGTAATTAGCTACTGTAGATGGTGAAAAGGGAGTGCTTGGTGATTAGGCATTCTGTTGAGTTTGTGGATTTTTCCACTCATTTACCATATCCACTGGCTTCATCCTTAATTTACATTGAGGCTGGAGGTGGCAGTCAGAGGAAGGGATCTTTTGTTTATTAATAGATGTAATCTCTGGTATCCTGAAATGAATGTTTATCTGAATGGCTGTCACCTTTAGCCTGTTTTATCCTCGTTGTGCGTGTAAAGGATTTCCATATCCTGAGGGAATTTTTAAATGGTTTTAATTGAATTGTTGATATTTGCCAGTTTTCTAGAGGAGATGCACATAGCTGTTTAGCCCAAGTGTCAATATGGGTACAAAAGCAAGCGGTTCTTTGTTTTGTGACTTGGGGTTTTAAGTGAGATAATGCATGACCATAGCTAGTGGACCACGTGCATGACAAGGATGATATAGAATATTGTTGGAAGAAATGCCCTGCTGGATTCAGTTCTAAGTGAGGAAAAAGACACTGGAAACATGGTGACTGCTTGGAAAGATGGTTTATTGATGAACAGGATGGGTTCCTGGCCAGAAAAGGGAATAGATGCTGAGAGCCCCTAGGTTTTATATCCCCTCTGGCTTTGAACTTCCCAGGGAACAGAAGTATCCTGATTGGTTGTCAGACTCTCATGGGGCTTGCTGGGTGATGTAATGAAGGGGCTTTCGGCATATCCTATTATGGTTCTGCCTGGAGGAGATAGATTTTTTTTTATGTTGAATAGATTGGCCCAGGGCTTAATGGACCACTAACAAAAGGGGGGGCTTAGTTTCTGCCTCTCTGAGTTTCTACTTCTCTTTTAGGGAAATATTCTGCATTTTTAGTATTTCCTAGAATATTTCATTTTTCTAGGAGGGGTGGGTGCAGGGGTGATATTCAGCCGGTTTGGTCCGGTTTGCGGGAACTGGTGGTGGTAATTTTCCGGGGTTCACCGATCTGATAAATATCACCCTGCCTGGCCCTGGCCCTGCCCAGCCTCTGCCCGCCACTGCCCCCCCCATCAAAAAAGAGGCAGCTTCTCACAGCTTCTTACAGCACTAGGACCCTCCAGCAGCAGCCTCTTTTTTTGGCATGAGCTTTGTGGGTTATGTGACTGAGTGGTATGGCCCACTTGATGTCACTCACAGCAAGATGTCACCCCACCTTGCTGTGAGTGATGTTGAGTTGGCTATGCTCACTTAGTCACATGACTCACAAAGCCACACCCACAAAGCTGCGCCCACAGAACTGGTGATGGGATTATTTGAAAACCACCACTGGGTGGGTGCTAACTTCCTATAATATGTCATGAATGATATGGAAGGCACTTTCTTCCCACATTATTACTAGATTAGTATTCATACATTTTCCTGACTTCCCTTCCCTTCCCTTCCCTTCCCTTCCCTTCCCTTCCCTTCCCTT
>JANHGC010007936.1:226049-239746 GCA_027560395.1 Boaedon fuliginosus
GGCACCAGGCCTTATTTTCAGGGGATGTCATCCACTGACTAACCTATTAGTTAGGGGCGCAGGTATATTGGGCACACATGTTAAAATCATGCAAGGTCTTACTTTCAGGGGAGGTCGTATTTTCAGGGAAACAGGGTAATTTCACCTTGAGTTATGAATTGCATGTTATTAATTGCAGTAGATAACACTGGGCAGAAATCCTACAAAAAAACAACCAAATTAAAAACAAAATAATGGTCTTAACTTGCCCTCTCCAGATGACTACCCTGGCTTGGAACTCCTCTTCAGGCAGTCTAAAGTTTTTTCATCATACCGGTATCTATTACACTAACACAAACAGTATTCTAATTGTCGATTGTGGAATCCCTACAGGACAGGCTCCTTATTTGTGCAAAAGATCATTGCATAAATAGAAAGAAGCTTCAAGGACATGAATTTTGGTTTATGCTTTAAAAGGAACTGCTTCAATAAAGGAGTGTGAATGCTGACTTCTAAGATCCTGCAGCAATGGCCAGATCCACTGGAAATGCTTGAAACTGAAAACTGAACACAGCAATAGTGCTTAGACTTATATACTGGTCCATGGTGCTTTACAGCAGTCTCTGAACAGTTTAGAGATGTCAGCATATGTCCCAATCTGGCTCCTCATTTTACTGACCTCAGAAGGATGGAAGCCTGAATCAACTTGAGTATTGAGCCGGTCAGGACTGAATTCCTGGGTGTTAGCTTGCAGTACTGCGTTCTAACCACTGTGCCACCATGGCATTTTGAGGGCATACAGGTTGGCCCTTCTGATTCATGAAGTCATATGGTTTTAGTTGTTAGGTGGCACTGAATTAAAGTGCGACAACATGAAGTGAATTTTATGAGTTGATTCAATCCCCCTTTAAAGGTAGACAACCATTAAGGTAAAGGTAATGGTTCTCTTTGCACATACATGCTAGTTGTTTCCGGCTCTAGGGTGTACTCACCTCCGTTTCAAACCCAAAGAGCCAGTGCTGTCCGAAGACGTCTCTGTGGCCATGTGGTTATGACTATTAGAAGGCAGCAATTTATCCAGGCCTCTTTTAAATCTACACTGCTAGATGGCAGCATGGAGTTAGAGGTTTCTATACCTGATGGCACCATGTAATGATTGTCTAGATTTGTTCATCCAGATTTTATATGCCTTAGAAGAAATTCATTATTTTCACTGTTCTTCCAATCAATTGTGTTGGATGACCAGACCTGTTCTGAGAGAGGAATTTTTTCCCATGCTGTGCCCTATTATTTTATACCTTGATGTTACTTCCTTTTTTTTAAGCTGAAGAGTTTCAAAACATTTTGACTCTTCCTTTCTTGTAAAGTAAATGCTTAAGTCTCCTGATCATTTCCGTTCCCTTGTTTGTCCTTTTTCCAATTCCATTAGAACCTTTCTGTGTGGTAACTAGAGCTAAATGTCGTTTCCTGATGTGGAAATAATTGTTGATTTGTACAAAGGCATTACAGTGTCAGCAGTTTTCAGTCTTTTTCTTAATAATTCAGGCATGCAGTTTGCCTTTTCCACAGTTGTTGTTGACTGAATGGATAGCTTCACTGAGTTACCCATTATATTTTTGTAGTGCAAGTTACAGACAGCTCAGAGGCTGGTGGATCTATGAAAGGTGGAGGCAGAATAATAACAGTATTGTGGCTTCATGGTGCAAGTCCTGGATCCTTTGTAGGGGCATTGTGTTGAAAAGAGTGAAGTTGTGTCATGACTCTGTAATATTTCTTTTGTCAATCTGATAAAAGCAGCAAGCTTCTGCCATATCAGACCCCCATCAATGGATATAAGTAGTTGGGGTATTTTTATTTTATTTTATTATTTTATTTTAACAGATTTATATGGGTGCCCATCTTACTAATACAACTCTGCATAACTAACAAAGATTTAAAAACACAATGTAAGTATATACAGAAATGATATCAACTAAAAACAAGTGGCTGCTGCTGATACCATGTTTCCAAAATATGGCCTCAATTACTGCTCCAAATCCTATGCTTGAGAATGAGTTTGTTACTTTATACTTAAATTGTACTACATTTGTTGTTATATTCACCACTCATCCAGTTTATGTATGTCTGATCAAGACATATCATACGACCAGATTCAGTGAGATTTTATTTACTTATAGCACTTATATGGAAGCCTATCTCATAAATTACTTTAGACAACTCACAACAATAAATAAAAACATGATTAGAAACAAAGTACTCCTCCTCCCAGGTGGGGAATGGGACAATTAATTTTTCCTATTCACATTTCATTCTGTCCCTTCTTTTACATCCTTTCTTTAATGATTCTATTCCATCATCTCTTTGATAATAGTGTAACTCTTGTTCTGCAGTGAGTTAGTAGTGTAACTCTTGTTCCGCAGTGAGTTGTCCTGTGGTGAGATGGCTCTGACAAATTGGCCCTGGTGAGTTGGTCATGGCTAGTTGACCATAGTGAATTCTCATAGACCCACCCAGGTGTCAGACAGCTCAGAGATATGTCCATGGTTGCCAAGATGGCCTTTGAATTTGTGTTCAGAGAGACAAATTTAAAAATCCACCGGAACCAGTCTTGGAACCTTCACTGTAAGTGTTTCCAGCAGCTTGAGTCAGGGAAGCTAGTACAAATTGCCACAGTCTCATCTGATCCCTAGAACCCAACTTTACCAGCAGAACTTTACAATCTTTGATCTTATTTATTTGTTTATTTATTTTATTCAATTTATACCCTGCCTCTCTTCCCAGATCAAATTCATGGCCATCTGGTATAAGCCCTGGTCATTCCCAGGTCACTATTACCACTACCCAAAAATAAGTTGATCCAGCCATATACATCAAATGTTGCTGCCCCCAAGGAGGAGAATGAAACCAGATCTACTGGCAGTACAAAACTTCTTAATCTTCAGCTGGGTGGTAGGGCTCCAGTCCAATTTTTTGGGCCCTAAAATAGCCCCCCCAAAAATAGATCAGCAGAGATCCTTATATTCACAGACCACCTTCAATGTACTTTTGTACTAAACTTTGTTCCATCCACAACAAACATTTTTTATTATTGTGGACAGATATGGCCATCCATAATCATTCTGTGGAGGAATATAGTTTTCCAGTGTGCTAGATTTTATATAATTCTTGATATAAAATATCAAGAAAAAATATCAAGACCAATACTTTTGCTGCTTTACTTTCACCTGTGTCACCCTGGTAAGTTAGGCCAAATCAAGAAATTGATACTGTTAAGATTTCAGGAATGTTCTTTATGTTGTAGAGTATATCAACAGAATCTCGAAAGCTTGTCCAATTCCCCCACCCCGCCTGGTACCATCTTAAACTGAACAAAATCAAGGCAGGTTATTTTGAGTTTCTTTCTCAGTTTCCTTCTATATCTGTCTGAGTCTCCCTTAATGATCTGTTTCTTCTTTCCCCTCTAAATGGTTCTTCATATTTTCCCCAAGATTGGCTCTAAATTTCTTTATTTTCCTATGAAGTTTGTATCTAGGAATGAAATAGCCCACTGATAATTTCTGTTTAATTCTTTTCTGTTATGCTACTCTTGTTTTTATTTGCTGCCAAACATTTTAGTTCCTTCATCTTGGCTTGGAGCTTTCTAGCAGTGCCATGGGGACATTTAGGGCATATATCATGTAGTTTAAATCATTTTGTTGACATGAACATTTTCCATGGCCTTTTCCCTTTTTTTTTTTAACAATCCACTAAGCCATTACCAGCAGCGGTCCTATCAGTATTTTCTGAAACATTTACATATTTTGAAACCAGATGCTGCCCATCCCCATTGGATTTCCCTCCCTAGGGATCTCTTTAAAAGTAAATATATCACATTTCCAATGATCTAGTCACCTGGTTCTTCTTTGGTTCAGACTCATCCTTTTTTTTTAAAAAAGTTTAATGTTTATTTATCTTATGTTTCAAGATGCAATATTTTATAGGCCATGACTGTCACCAGATACACCCTCAGGCATTGATTTCTGTTGGCATCATGGTTTTAGTCAGATAATACTCTCAAATGTTTGATTTGTAATTTAGAGAATGTAACTAAGTTACCAGCGTCATTTTCAGCTAACAATAAAGGCATGCTGGTTAGGTTGGGCACATTTGGCAAGGTATAGCTATATACAGGGATGACCTTGGAGGAGGCTTGTGATACTTAACAAAACATGATGTAAATCCAGGAGAAGATGATAACACTAGAAAGAAATTTAAAATGACTTTGCCTTAATTCCCTTTGGTATCAGCAAGGTGGAAGGAGGGAAAATGCTGTCAGATTTTCAAGACTCAATTATGAAAGCCTTTATAAAGAGAGTTTCAGTATTTCTTGTGGAATCTGTTTCTTGACGAGGTCTGCTTTGAAGAGCCGACACAAATATGCCTCAAACACAACCAAAGTCTAATTTTACTCCAAGTATGCTCATGTTATTCTATACAAGCTAGGATCTATAATCTAGAAATGATCTTGCAAGTTACTAAGAAACACATCCCACTTACTAGAAGGCAAGTACAACATATGGAGTATGGACACATTCAAGCTTTGTTATGTGTGTACGTATTTTTAAGATATACTGTGTAGGGGAAGAAATATATTTATTGGTCATCTTTTTTTTTGTGAAAATGATTTCATCCAGGCAATTTTGTATTACGTGTGAAAGTCATAGTATTAAGATTAAGATTATTTTTAGGCAATGTGTATATTAACTTGACTTTATTATCTAGCATCCTATTCAGGCTAGATTAATACCAGCATATCTTCATTCTGTAAGGTCTTTGAGTAAAATCATTTGCATTTCACAGTGTGTAAGGCTATAGAATGGCAGATTTGGTTCTAATGGTGCTTGGAAATTTCAAAAGAAGCTGCAACAAATAATAGCAAGACACATTGTGGAGAAATTGAATGAGATAAATATTGGTGAATTATTTTGTACATAAACACATGACTTCTGATCTGGAGCTTCGGTCTGCATGGCTTAACATACACCTCAATAGAGACACAATCTCATTCATATATAAGAATGCAAATGCAGAATAGCATCTTCCTACCAAGAGTAAACATGTTGATGTAAGAGAAGAAACATTTTATTTGACTGCAGATACAAATTCACAATTCAATTTCATTGCTGTCTGCAAAATTCAGGTCACAATTGGGATACTAGAGTCTCCGGAAACACCATTTCCTGGTCCTAGAGGCCTCATTTGTCATGATGGTTGACTACATATTCTTTCCATCATGAGAAACACATTAAAATAAACATAGAGCAGTTCAAGTCTTCAAACTTTCCCCTTAAATCAAGATGGAACAGGACAATCTTTTCTCTGGTGCCAGTCATTTGCAGCATTGCTTGATCTACTTCAGCCTTCAGTCCTCTGCAATCCTAATACCATCAAGGTACTAGGTAGCAAAGAAAGCAATTTGGTCTCCTCAAAAAATCTTTGGGAATCTGAAGTTCAAGGAGAAAAAGGTGCCCTCCAGACCCATCCGGTGAGTCATTAATACTGCAAATGTAGGCAATTGATTTCACAGTTTGACCACAAGTGAAGGTGCCATGACAATGCAGAAATGAGTTCAAGATTTCAAACAGTTTCTGGGCATGCTGAGAACTATTTGAATGGATTCTTTTCCTCCTGTGACAAATGTTGTATAGATTCCAGAGAAAGGTATCAACATTTATTAAATACTGTGAGTCATGGGGGGAAAATGGGGAGACAGGCACTGTGGGTTTATGCCTATCTTAAATAAATAACACTGGGCAGCTTACAATAACAAAATAGAATAACTTCAGTAGAAAAGGGGGGAAAAGCATAATAACTCCTAGCCCTTAAAATGTTCATTAAAACATAAAGACAAAACCTACTTACTGGCGTTGTAATATTTTACAATAAGGGAAGATAGCAATGCTGGTTTCTGTCAGCATAAACAAGTGAATATATCATGGCACAAAATCTATGTAAAGGAAGACATATATCTTATATATAGAACAACACATATACTGTATAGGGAAGATAAAATGCCCATTGTTTTTAGCTCTAGATAATGAGACAACTGTTAACTATAAATAAGGAAGTTTGTCGTAATTCTAGGATAAGGAAATATCTGTTTTCACAGAATGTAAAAGGAAGGAAATAAGTTAACACATTTCGTTCCATTGATCATGATTGGCTAAAATTTTAAACCAAAAATACCCATAAAAGGGACATAAAAAGATAGGCTATTTGTGGGCATATGCCCAAGTTGCTTGGGAAATTTGGATTGAATAAATATATATTCTTTGACCTCTACTAATCAACTGATGAGTTTTATTAATTTCCTTGCTTGGGAACAAACAGAATATGAAAGGTCTAATCCTTCTGACACTGGGATTTATCAACATGCCAGACCCACTACCCAACCATGGCCAATACATTAGCTAAAAAGGGTCAGACAGGACACCAGGTCTGATCAGCAGAACTGCAGACAATGCAGGTAAATCATTTTTTTATCTCATTATGTTAGATCTCCACTGACAGGATTGATTTAATTAATAAGCCGAATGATGAAGGGATGAATTTGTTTTGTAAAAAAGAATAAACTGCACTTGAAGGTTCAATCAAATTGATTTATTGCCAAAAGCCTTCCAACTAACAACCTTAGATAAGCTCAAAGCAGACTGGACTTGATTGTGGCTACATAGGGATTCTAGCTGATTCCCCTTCTCACTCTGCCCCCAGCCTCTGCAATCCTTCTCCTACAATAAGTGTCCTTCTAAGTCAAAAACAATTGACTCTTGTTTTTTTATTATTAAGCCTACCACGGTTCATCTTTATATTTCTCTCCAGTGCAGGAAGGAAAGAATTCACAATCTCCTGATTTTGAGCCTGATGCCTTAACTGCTATACCAAATTGGTTCTTCAAATTCATTAGCCTCATTTAAAGGAGAAATGGAAGAAGACTGGGTGACGTTTGCATGATGTTTCTACTTTTTTAAATACCCTCCATAACTCATCCAGGTGTTACTTTCGTGTGTTCAATCAAACACGGGAAGGGTGTGAGTAACACCCTTCCCTGTATTGGAGAGAGATATAAACAAGACTTCTATGCTTACAGCAGAATTTCTCTGCAGCATGGAGCTTTAATGTACAGGAAAGTCATTTTCTCTGAACTGTGATTCTTTGCTGTCAGGTTTCTGGAAACCAGCAACATGTAATGCTGGGCTTCCAATGGCAATCATCTCTTCATTTACACCATCAATGTAAAACTGAAAGAAGGGGTGTTTCCTGTAAAGGCAATATCTCTATTTCACAGTTCTACAAATTCTGCTAGATCCTCAATTCCTCACTATTTTAATTTCTTTGTTTAACTGATATTGTATAGTGAAGGGGTGAAGCAGGGTTTTCTTTTTGGAAACTACTTAAAAGAAACCATTTTTAAAGCCATTTAGCATGGTTTAGCTGAAATGGGAATATGTGTGTGGGTTGAAATGTGGCTTCTAGAATTTTTTCCCATGTTGCATCAGAAAGTTCAAAATCCTATTATCATTACTATTTCTCGAATACATACTATATACTATACATGCTAGAATTTCCTGTTTTCTTAGGTGAATGTCTCACATTATTGGGATATACGGGCAGGTATATATATATATAAATTATACTTAATTATTAATGGAGGTCACATTAATATAAAGTATAAACTGTATATGCACTGATAATCACTCTATTTGAGGGTCTAAAACAGTCTGTCGGTTATGTTAACAAGAAGGAAGATGATTTTATTTTGCTTATGTTTAAATATGATTTTTGGGGGGAAACAAGTTACAAACCTCTTATCAAGTAACTGGTAAAATGTTAAAAACTCATTGTGTTTGTTCGGGCCTTCTCAGATAGCCTGCTATCCCTTAATATAAAGTTCACCAGTCTCACACTCAATTTACTGAGAAAGTTTCTTTATTCCGAAAGGGCTAGTTTGAGATTTATAATGGACTGTCAATAATGAAAATCCCATAGTGGAGGAATGGATTGTGAAAATGTCAGAATTTGCAGAATTGGCAAAACTGATTTAGTCAGAGAACAAACAACAAACACTTTTCTGAAAGGCTGGAAATCTTGTATGAACTTTTTGCTGAAAGAAGAAAAAAAAAATAAAATGGATGATTTATGGTTTGGAAGGATGCAGAACTAAATAAGGGAGTGAGAGGATTTGCAAAATATTTAAGATGGAGAAGGAACAATAAATTTGTAATCTGTTGAAAGTAGGTTAGAAGTCATTCATATATTTCTTAACTTTACTTTTCCTTTCCTTTCCTTCTTTTTGTTTTTCTTTCCTTCTTTTTGGATTTGTCTTTTATTATATGAAAATTCTTATTATAAACAAATGAACAGAGCTCAATAATGGATCATCCTGAGAGTTTGAGATGCTCTGTATTCATCCTTGCTTTGAGTCCTGATGTTAAAATTGTTTCCATTAAATCTTTTGCACAAACTCTGGCTTGTTTTTCTCCTACAGAATCCAAACTGGTCTTGTTGGCTGATAATGGTATATATCATATTAGAGGAAGAGTATAAGAAGTTGGCTTTAACCTTTGTCTGAAGTTGTTGTAAATTGGTAAGGTATTATAACTTCTCTCCCAGTAAGCTGTATTACTGTGTTATCTTCTCTGTCCCATCCTTATGTATTAAAATCCCATATCAGTCAAACCAATTTAAGCACCAGATAAAGTGAGCTATCATCTCTTTCTGGTTTTTTAACTCTGTAGACTAACACAGCAATTTTCTAACAATATTTTATGTACAGTTTTTAATCAATGTGTCTTTGGGTTTATCCAAATTTAAATCAATATGTGTAGGAACAAATTCAAATCAAAATGGGTATATACAGATCCAAATCCTTTAGGACAAATCCATATTATTCTAAATGAAGTGGAGTTTTGATTGATTGAATAGCTATAGGACCTTTCCATCAATTAAATAACATTGAAGATGAATTCAATACTGATTCAATGCATACCTCTTATTGTTTTATCACCTTTAAACTTACAGTACAACAGTACTGAACTGCCAAAAGGTATATTTGCTCAGCAATATAGGATATGCATTCACACTACTTTTCTTTTTTAATAATTTTATTATGTTACAATTAGGATGTCTACAGAGGAATTACAAAGAGATGTTTTACTCACCAGCTCTTCATCATGGTTGTCTGCTCTGCTCTTCAGTTTGCCATTTCTTTCAGAGAGGTCTCCAACCATTTTAAAACTTTTTGCTTAAATAGTCATCTGAACCTTTCAGAACATTAGAATAGGACTTTAGAAAATATGCACTGCCCCCCCACCCCTTGGGCTTCTGATTCAGTTTTCCAAGAAAACAAAATGTAAAAATTGCAGCAGTGAAATGCGTAGCCATACGAATTGTTAAATAAGCAAATGAAACAAAATTATCAGCTTCAGTGCATTATTACTGGATAAAAACATTTTGCATTCTCTGTGACTAAACAAGAATATTAGAGGTAATGTAACACATTTGCTAGAAGGTTATCACTAATAAAGAGTTCCCCATTTTCAAAATGAGAAGTTAATCATTTTCAGTTTAATTTATTCTGTTTATGAGTTGGAAATATGGGAGAAAACTAATGAAAGTTTGAACAGAAATACTTTGAAAAGAGACTAGATAAGACAACAAAAGACAACATAGCCATTTTAAAGCTGTTATGGCTGCAATATGTTGGGTGTTTACTGACCAGATTTTGCTCATTTGAAAAATAGCCCAGTTTTAACTGGACCAACTTAAAACTTTAGCCTAAAGCAAGGGTATTAATATAGCTTAATCAGTCCAGTTTGCAAAAGCCCATATTTAGGGCTTTTATCTGTTTTTACTGTTTGTTTCTGATGGGGGTCAGGCTGAGTTTTGGGCACTGGACCTACATCCATCCCCCCGGCAGCCTGAGATCCAAATCTCCTGTGCCTCTTTTATTTCCTGCAGAAAGACAATACCTTGTAATGGGGAGGCCGTCTTAGGGAAGTCATCTGTGTATGTTACCAAAAGGCCTCTCAGCCCCCTTAAATTTGCAGAAGTTGTGGGAGATGGGAAGGGAAGAAACACCTGATCTAATCATTAGTTCTTGAAGGGGAGTGCGGGGAGGAGAAAGAACAGCAGCAGCAGTTTTGCAAGTTGTGATTTAAAAAAAAAAGTCAAAATGGAAGCCAAATAATATGATCAAAGCTCCGGTTGCTTTTTTCCCCTGTGGAATGCAGCATTGTGTATGCCATCTTGACCTGCAGACATTCTGAGTATTAGGTTGACTTTAATAAGACATGGTTTTCTCAGTTGCAATGTATGGCTGTGAAAGCCGCCTTACATTCCCTCCACTGGGGGAAGGAAGGCGGGGTATAAATAAAAATAAATGTTTATGTTATGTTACAATGTTATGTCTTTTTGCTTCTAATCTTTCTGCTTTTGCCTTCATACCTTCTGCTGTTGGGATGAGTAAAACAAATCTGCATACACCTGTTTACTTGTTTCCTCAGTTTTCCATTTGTTTTAGATAACATTGTAATTTATATGCCTCATTCTGTTTGCCCTATATGGTACATAGTATATCTCTCAGAAGCAGTAGGGAGAGACAAATGATATGCACTTGATGACATAATCCCCAAATCACATGTATTTGCATTAGATCTCTTGGTGCAGAGGTGTCAAAGTGGCGGCCCATGGGCCGGATGAGTCACACACAAGGCATGCCCATCCAAGCTCCACAATTGGGAAAATGTCACAAAATGTCATGTGATGGTAGCATGATGTGGCAAGTTTGACACCCATGTCCTGGTGCAACTACTTAGTTGCAGCAATTGATTGATTACATCATTATATACATGTCATCCTTTTGACAACATTCTAGTTTGCTGGGGAGGCTGTTGCTTTTCTCTTCCCAACGCCAGCCTTGTTACTTGTATAGGTAATCTTTAACTTATGACCACAATTAAGCCCAACATTTCTGTTGTTAAGTGAGTTTTGCCCCAGTTTATGACCTTTCTTACCATCATTGTTAAGTGAGTCACTGCAGTTGTTAAAGTTAGTAACACGGTTGTTAAGTGAATCTGGCTTCCCCATTAGTTGGACTTGTCAGAAGGTTGCAAGAGGTGATCACGTGACTTTGGAACATAGCAGTGATCATAAGTATGAACCAGTTGCCAAGCATCTGAGTTTTGATCACACGAGCATGGGAATGCTACAAAGGTTGTAAGTGTGAAAAATGGTCCTAAGTCACTTTTTTTCAGTGCCATTGTAACTTTGAACGATCACTAAATGAAATGTAAGTTGAGGACTACCTGAGTACTTTTACCTGAACATAAGAAGCACAGCACACTTTCTTTGTGTACAAAAACATTTGTCCTCAGGGATGGGTTCCTAGCCACCTCACAGCTGTTGGGTCAGATGCTTGTAGAACACCATGAAGATTTCAAAGTCAATCTCACACAGTGCGTGTTTGACAGGCGATCGGGAACTGCGCTCACAAAGCGGGTAATCAGCGAACCGGTAGGAACCCATCCCTGTTTGTCCTACTAGCGGATCTTAAACCTTCCCTGGTTAAAAAAATAATCTGCCTAGCCCTAGGCCTATAAGGACATTGCTATTATTTTTATCAGAAACCTCTACCTACAGATGCCATTACTTAGATCAGTGTTTTTCTCAATCGTGACAAGATCTGTGGACTTTAACTCCCAGAATTCTCTGGTTAACATGTTGGCCAGGGAATTCTGGGAATTGAAGTCCATATATCTTCGAACTGCCAAGATTGAGAAACACCAAATTAGAAGAAGGATTGGAAGAAGCCTTCTCTTCTATCCCTTAATGGCTAGGTAGATACCATTAAGAACAGGTGGTGCCAAAGCTATGTAACACTTTAAACATGGTCTCAGTTCTTTAAGGTAGGGCAGGTCAAGAAACACACACAGCAGTGATTCCAAGAAAGGTTTTTTATTGTTCGGTAGAATAACAGAATCTTGAAAACTTATCCAAATTTCTCTATAGTCTAATTTATATCAAACAAAATCAAGCATGGTTATTTTGAATTTCTTTCTCACTGTTTTTTTTTTCCTTTTCAAAACTCAGTTATGTTTTTGTAATGTTCCTCCTCAATGGTTTGCTCATTCCTTTCCCATGTCTAAGAACAAGTTCTATATTTCTTCATGAATGACCACAAGAACTTTGAATTGCATGTGGAAATAAACCAACAACTGTCTCTTGTATTAGGACCATTAGATGGGGAACCATATTTTACCCATAACTACTCAAATCACAAAATTCACAACATTCTATATCAGATGAAGCTTTCGGATAGAATTCAAGTGATCATTTCAATAGTCTAGCTCAGAGATGACCAAAGAATGACTGGTGGTGAGTAGGGTCTCCTGGTCTGGATAAGGCCATTGTGATCATTTTTGGAGTGTACTGTAGTTTTATACTGTATGTCTTTCAATTTTTCTTCACTGGTTTTGTGAGTGAGTTTTCCACATTGGTGCAGAATACACTTCAAACTATTTATTTATTTAATTTGATTTATGGGCTGTCCAACTCCCATGGGAGTTAATAGATAAAGTAATTGGGAAAGGAATTAACTGGAAAGAGCTGAGCTTCCTTGACACGAGGTTATCAGGACTTGAAAACATATGTTGAATATTTGGACATATATTCAGATCTTTCTTTCATTTTTTTAAAATAAAGTTTTATTGTTTTCCAAAGGAAAAAGACATAAATGTAAAAACATTTGTTTCCAAACATAAATGCTTGAATTTACATCCATTTCTTATAGATTCATCTTATACATTTATAATTCTTAAGTTCATTCCATTTTTTATTTATACCAATTCAATTATCTATTCCATTGCCCCCTAAATTCATTCCCATTCCCATAAAAAACAAGAATATAAAAAGGAAAAAACAGAAATACAGAAAGTATATCTCATGTTCAGTTGTTTGCTTAGATAAAATCATTACTATGTCTTCATTTCATTTTGAGCTATGTTATTCATTTTTAAAACCTCTTATTCCCGATCTTATTTACCTACCATTTCATTACCATTTTATTTGTAAATGAATAAAAAAATCTTAAAATGTTATACATCTTCACTTATTTAGAAATTGAATCATCTCCTGATATTCATTTCATTGTTCATTTTAATCAGTTACCCAAAGCCAGTATACAGTAAGTCAATAGCAAGAAAAAAAATGGAGAAAAGATAAAACTGGGGAAAAAAAAGTACTATAGAAAGCAAACTTGCCTGACCCATACATTTTATAACAGTTATATTCTCAAGCTAGTTCACTATGAAGTATATAATCTTGCCTATCCTTCATCTCACCTCTTCTTTCTAGAAAAACCTGTTTCCCTCATTACTCCTACCTGTTTTCTCTTTTCCTTCCAAGTCCTGCCATTTTCTTTTTCTTCTTTCAGCAATCTCAGCAGTCTCCACCATACTTCATCATCAGAGTCCTGACCTTCAAATTGTAAGTTCCTCTGTTGTTTTGCATCTTTCTTCTCCCCACTCTTCTGCTGTGGAAAATAGGATTTTATCCCTTTGCTTTTTAAGTAACATGGCCACCATTTTTCCTTCTTCTCCTGCCTTTCCAAGATTTTCTGTTTGGTCCACCCTCTCCTCTGGCAAAATTTCTCCTTGCTTCTCTTGTCCCCCCCCCCCCCCCAC
>JANHGC010007936.1:300780-311276 GCA_027560395.1 Boaedon fuliginosus
TGCCAGTGGTCTTCCAGGTGCAATTCAAGGTGCTAGTAACAACTTTTAAAGCCCTACATGGCTTAGGAGCAGGGTATCTTCAAGACCGCCTTCTGCTACCTCATGCCTCCCAGCGCCCAGTTAGATCCCACAGAGTCGGCTTGCTACGGGTCCCATCAGCCAGACAATGTCGGCTGTCAGGCCCCCACACTAAGGCCTTCTCTGTGGCAGTGCCAGCCCTTTGGAACCAGCTTCCCCCCAAGATTAGGACCATCCCCACCTTGTTGGCCTCCCGAAAAGCCACGAAGACTTGGCTTTGTCAGGGGGGCTGGAATTAACTACCTCTCCCCCTTGAATGTTTTGTTGACTGCCTTGTTTAATATTTTATATTGTATTTATTGTTTTTATATTATTGTTGTCAGCCGCCTCGAGTTCCCCTTGACCGGAGAAATGAGGTGGGGTATAAATCAAATAAATAAATAAATAATGCTGCTTCTTCATTTCCTCTACTAATGTGGAAGTACTCTTCTGCCAAACTTCCCTTATTTCTAGAAAATTACAATGATTTATTTTTATACTGAAAATGTGATTTTCATGAGCAGGCTTGGAGAACTGAGACTGGGGTGAAGCCCATTAAATGGTTTGCATGAATACATGTTGTTGCTGGAGTGCGGGGTTATTATTTTACTAATTTATTATTTTATTCTTTTTCTTTTTATTCTTTTCATTTCTTTTATATGGTTTTATATCTGTGTAAGTCACCTGGAGTTGCATGTGTGAGTAGGCAGCAATATAAATTTTCGAAAATAAATAAATAAATTTATAAACAAACAAATAAATAAACAAATAAATACTGTACCGAGAAGCTGAAATGTTTATTCTGTTCACAATTCATATGTTATTCTTACATCATGGTGATATGAATATGTGAGTATTGTATGTACAATTGGCATTTACTTCTAAGATAAAAAGTAGATAGTGAGAGTCAAAGTAGGTCCACTCCAATCACTGCCTTTAAGTTACATTGTTATAATGAGTAGATATTTGATTCAGTAAAGACTTTTGTGTTTCTGGAAACAAATGGAAAATGGAAAACAGTTATATGTAGTTTTTCTGAAAAAAAAAAAACCAAAGTTAATTATGACCTGATATGATGAAGGAAATGCTTAAAGTTGACATGGAGCCAGTGACCCTTACTGGATATCTTTGAACTTTAAAAAATTCTTCCTTTGGAAATGTAGAGATTAACAGTGTCATTACTTTAGTACAGTGGTGCGATTCAACCAGGGTAACATCCGGTTCAGTGAGTGCACGCTTTGCATTAGAAAAAAGCAAGCAAAATTTCCATTAACTGCAGATCCAATGAGTCAAAACAGCTGATGCACGGCAATCCGTGCTGCTGCACCAATCAGCTGGGCTTCAAAGAAAGGAAGTATAGGACAGAATAGCGCAGGGACAGGTGGGCAGGCCTAACTCATCGCTGGACTTACTGGTTTGCCTGAACTGGTCCGTACTGGCTGAATCCCACCCCTGCCTAAGTATCATACATTTTAAAGCAAGAGATGTTTGATTGTGTGGAAGATTTTTTCTAGTTTGGTTAGGAGCTTTTTTGGCTATATTTTTCATATATGTTGTGGACACCTTTTGTTTTGGTGGTTTATAAATGCTTAAATAGAAACAACCCAGATTTAGGAGGGGATATTCTTAGTAGCAAGTAGTAAATTGATAGATTTGTTCATCCTCTACTCTTGTGGCCTGTGACATTATTTCTTTCAGTTGCTAAGTTATTCCTTAATTGAATTTAGTCTTGCAACATGTTGGATTTGGTTGTAACCAGAAAGTAATTTAGATAAAATAGCTAGGTCACAGTACTACTGAGCAAGAAGAAGATAAGTAAACCCGACTATTGTCCTGAAAGAGGTAAGATTAGAGAATATGGCCTTTAGTATAAACCTTCAGTTCAGATCAAAACTCCTCTACTCTTCAGTTGCATACGTTTGCATTCTTAAAGTTAAAGGAAAAGATTCAGACTTTAAGATGCATTTGGTATCTCTCTTTTTAAAGAAAACACTTTTCAACCTGCTTTACACTTTACTGTGAATCAGTTAAATCACTGGAAAATTAGAACTTTAAGAGCTTCCTCAACTACCTATTAAGTAAAAAAAAATTTCCTCTATACTGTAAGGACGCCACCGGGAAAAGAATGTGCAGGGTGAGGAAAAACAAAGTTTTTCTTTACTATGTTGTTTTCAACCAGTGATAATTTTTCTCCAGAGAATGTAAAAGTGGCAGATGTATTTATTTAGTTAGTTTGTCAAATGTCTGCAGCAGCCTGACTCCATGAAGACTCTGATATTAAATGATCCATATATACATATTTGATAAACTTTCAGCCTGTCAAAGTTAATTAATAGCAAAACAAATTTCTAAGATGGAATCCTTGAGATAGTCAGTGGACAAGGAAAGTTGTGGGTTGTGAAGGATCCCAAGATTTTTTACCTTTTCTCAGAGAACTTCATTTGTTGTATTAAACGGTCAGAAATGAAATATTACAGAAATCAGCAGTTAGCTTAAAATCAGTGTAAAGTTCCAGTTTTCAATAACCACACTTCCTATCAGAGACAATATAGGGATTTTATACTTTAGGCCTAGGGTGTCAAACTCAAGACCCATGGGCCAGATCCAGTCCATAGGGTGCTTAGATCTGGCCCAAGGGGCAGACCTGGAAACAGCAAACAACTGGCTCGTGGCCCTCCCGAGATCTGGTTTTGCTGTCAGAGTGTTGCAGGAAGCCTTTGCAACTGAAAATGGAGTTTGGGACCCATTTTCACTGGTAGAGCACTTGGGTCACCACAGGTACTCCTAACACGAGTGACATTGAGCTGGCCACACCACCCTGGCCCTCTGATGTGGCCCTCAATGACAATGCTTTAGGTAATTCTATGGTCAAACAAAATGGAGCAAGCAAACAGTATATTTGATGTCACTCTGAGGATATCATTTAAACCTGCAGAATAGAATATCATTTTCTAATTATAGGTGATACCTCTAGAAAAGCATATATGAACTGTACAAAGTGTCCATTCAGATATTTTATTTCAGGTTAATCAAATATCTGCATCAAACTGGCTTCCTTAACTGAATCAGAAAAGTTAGACTGAACCATTGAATCAAATTGGATACTTCCAACTTGATTGGCCAAAGCCATTTCAAATTGTACTGAACTGATTTGATGCCTTAAATCTAAGGAACAGATAGAATCTGCTCAGGTTTTCAAATTGATTCAAACCTTCACATCAAAGTAATTTAATAAGTCAAATTGGATTGGAACTGATCTACCTCTTCTAATGTAACAATTACTATTTTCTAAATATCTATGCTACAAGTATTATCTAAGGATGAAACAAGTGCTCAATAAGATTATCAGAGCAATCCTGATACAAGATTAGGTATGTTTCTTAAAATGTATCATAAAGCAGAAAGGAGTATCTAATTCTCTTCCATAATTGTGATGCTGTTTACTAATGGAAGTTGATTACAAGAGAACCCTCAGCCTACAAGTGGTGTTTTAGTAATTCTAGAACACACTAAGAAAACAATATTTACATTTACTAAATAGTGATGAACACCATGTAATTTTAGCTAAGAAAATTAGCTCACTCCAAAAACAAGTGCATCCTGTGAAGCCAACTCCATTTCCATGAGCATTCGGAGGAAACCAAAGCACCCGGAAGAATCCAGCCTAATCCGTGGCACATGTTCATTGGAGGACCAAATTCCACATCCCATACACACAGCATCACTGGTGAGATTTATTTCTTTATGTATTTGTTAATTGTTATGCTCACTAGCAACTCAACAGTGCTTATTTTGTATTTGGGGTTTATTGTATGTATTTTTTTAAAATTTATTTATTTATTTGATTTATACCCTGACTCACTTCCCCGATCAAGGGGAACTCAAGGCAGCTAACAACAATTAAAAAATTACAGTATTCACAATAAAAACATATAAAACAGCAATCACCCATGGGGGGGGGGCATTTAAATTCCAGGCCTTCTGCCAGAGCCAGGTCTTTACGGCTTTATGGAAGGCCAAGAAGCTGGGGTTGGTCCTGATCTCTGCCGGAAGCTGATTCCAGAGAGTCAGCTGATGTCCTGTTCCTATAATAAAGCATCCAGAGTATGCACATGGTCTGTTTCATTGGAGGATAAGTGGGCTTAGCTGCATGTCAAGCTACACACAGAGTAATGTGTAGAGAGGACAGAACAGACACCATAAAGATAGTTTAACCAGGTTGTTTGCTCAACAATGCCTTATGGTGGTGCTGGACCAAGTTAAATCAATATTGTGGGTTAGAAAGTTAATTTGTTTATCCTATTTACTAGAAAAATAAGTGGCTTAGTTGCCAAAGCAATAGAGCAGTATTTCCCAATATGCTGCATTTTTGATGCCATTAGATAATTGGCTATGTTAGCTGGAAATTCTGGGACTTGTAGTCCAACAGCTACAAAACACTGCGTAAAAATATACTGTTTGTACACATAATTTATAATTGTCAAGCAAAACAACACATTCATATTACCTATCCAAATTTTATAGTTTTGACATCTTGAACATTGCAGTGTTAATGTTTAGAATTTTGATTGGTAGCCTTTTCTTGTTGATTTGTATAGTTCATCAAGTTCATAGAATCATTGTTTCCAAACTGAGACAGCCTGTTTATGTTTTTTAAATTGCTACCCTATTGCTCACATTTTCCTCTATTCTTTCATTGCTGTAAGATGCACTCTTCATAATAATCTTTTCAATGGAGGTCATTATGAATGCATTATAAAACATGTACCTTGATTATAAATGCACACATTTTCTACATTGCTAATATAAAATAAATGTCATGTATTTTTTCACTTTCATCTTTTGCCAAAGTAGTTGATATTAAGGAGCCATTAAGAAAACCTGAGTCTCAGATCATTATTCATTTAACAGTTTTTTTAAAAAAATCTGTGCATTAGATGCTATTAACAAATGCAGAATGCCAAATATAATGATCCCATTAAATCAGACATGATTAATAGTTCATGAGAACTGAACCGTTGTTATTTCTGGAAGAGTTCTTTATATTATTATTCACTCAAATAATTTTCGAACATGTCCAGTTGAGAACAGCCTGAAGGTCCTCCAGTTGATAGTGTGGACTATTCTATTCACTTCAGATTCTGCTGGTTCAATCAAAATAATTAGATATAAAATCTTATAATGCAGAGATAACTATCGAGAACAACAAGGAATACATTACATTTTGTGCCATCTTTTAATTCATGCTGTTAAAATGTCACTCAAGATGAATCTCCTGGTCTCAGGGCAAGTTTCCAAGGCAACAGGCTGAATCCTAACCCTATCTTCTTAAAATCTCCCTGGTTGTAGAAACATTGGTGTACCTTTTTTAATAATAGTGTTCATAATGCATAGTAATAACAAATATTCAAAGATCAAAAACACAATTTGGTCCTCTTTCCACTTAAATGATGAGTATTTATAGAGTGCATCATATTAATTATAGACTTTAAATCCTCTGTGTGGTTTTCATAATGTTAAAAATGTTTCCAGTTATAACTTCAACAACCACTATGCTTAATTTTTTAAATAAGACACAGATAATTTTTATTACAAATACCAGAACAAATTGATCAATGACCTGGAGTAACATTGATATTCAGCCATCCAATCAACACTTACAGTGTGCATTCAGAAAGTATTCAGACTCCCTTCACTTTTGTTAATGTTGCAGCCTGATTCTAAAGTTGTTGAAATTCGTTTTTTCTCATTAATCTATACTCACTTCTTCATAATGACAAAGTGAAAACAGAATTTTAGAAATATCTGTAAATTTATTAGGGCCCAGTGAGTCATCAAATCACCTGGGTAGATGGGCAGTCTCAGATGATCTAGAAAGCTAAACAAGACTAAGTTAATAATTAGATGAGGAATCAGCTAAGAATTCTAGCAATGTAAACCAGACAGGGAAACTAGAAAGTAAAAACAACATCCCAGGAAATAATAACAAACTATGTACTGCCAGAAAAATTACATGGATTTTCAATGGAAATCAATATCAGATGAACCTGATTTCAAGGAATTAATCATGATTTCCAAATAATTCTACTTTATTAACCTGGTGTTGGAAGGAAAATCCATCTGGTTCAGTTCCAAGCTGGAAGAAAGATACTGGAAATAAAATGGAGACTGGAGGCTGATTGGAAAGAAAGGTCCATTTATTGATGAACAAAATCACCCTGGTTTGTGGTTCTGGTGCAGCTGACCAATTTGTCTGATGAATACATGGATTTTCATAAGTTTCAGAGATGCTGCTAGTGGGGTTGTGCAATGTCTGAAATGCCCTTAGGACAGGGCTGTCAAACTCCTGGCCCATGGGCCGGATGTGTCATGTGCTGGCCATGCCCACGCCCAGTTTAGTGAAGGGGGGGGGGAAATGTCCTGATACATCACGTGACACTGCCATGATGACATGAGTTTGACACCCCTGACTTAGGAGATTGTGCAATGCAGTGAGTTCTGTGTCTTCTGCTAAATGATAGTGGGTTAATCCTATTATGTCCTGAAGGATCATGTCTTGTTCTTAATCCCATCAGCCTGGAGCTGAAGGTCTTTTGTTTTGTAGATAGGCTGGCCCAGTCTTTCTTAATGGGCACAAAATATCTGCTGGTAGGCAGTATTAAGAAAGACAGCCTGCTTTCTGACTTTAAGAGCATGTTTGTCCATTTCTTCCTTTGGGAAAATATATTTTTAATATTTCCCAAAATATTTCATTTTTCGGGGAGGGGGGCTTTCTACACAGGCATATCAGTTTTAAGTATCTAATAGAGCAATCCTAGGCCTACTTATCTGCATGTAAACTATACTGCCATATTTTCAGTAGCCATACATGGAAATGTTTACTGCAATCTTATGCACTTGTAGTTAAGGGGAGGGTCCTATTGTATGAGGTTCTAGACAGACATTCAGAATTTTAAAATGATAATTGGCTACCTAGTACATTTGGCACCAGTTTTTCTTGTCTGCCTCACTTCCTAGCTGTAGCAGTAAGTCTTACAAAAATTAGCACCATTATTCCCACCCCCCTTTTATTTGCAAATAAGGCAAAGAGACTGTGCAGGTCACATGCCAGGGTTAGGAAAATAATACAGTAAAAAATTATTTATTTGTCATAACATGCAACCAAGAAGTAGTGAAAGCTTCTTCCCTTCCAAAATGTATGTAGAGTGACTGCTAGAAAGGATTAAACTGAATGTTAGGGAGGGATCAAGAAGATAAATTATTCTGGTTGCCTGGCAACTATATAAATCTTTATGCTGTTCCTATAACTCTAAAAATAATAGGAAAACATGTATATTTTAACAATGACAGGTTATTTTTGCTTTTTCTTCTCCTCCCAGCTTTTTAGATCAAATAAGTTTACTGGCTAGATTCACTGAATACAGTTGGAAAGGGAAGTAGTTCTGTAGCAGGTTTTAATATTGGCAGGAAAAGAAGCATGATCTCCCATGCAAAATGTTACTTTGAAGTTTGTATGATTTCTCTCCATAGCTGGATCCTGCCTTTGAACAGCCAATTGCCAATTCCTAAGACTGGATCTACTCTTAGGATCAGTAAAATCATGGGATTAGAGAACTCATTGTAGGGGGTCATAATAGGGCACCAAATTAGAGGGGAAGAGATATAACATTTTGCAATAGAGATGTTTTTCTATATCATTGTCACTGGTCTTTTTAGACTGCATATAGATAGGGAAGAAATGCAGTTTTGCTCCAATAATGCAGTATTCTAAAGCCGAATACATAGCAGGAATAAAAGCTGCACCAAAACATTTTGCTACATAAGGCACAAGATGATACTTGTGTTCTCTCAGCCAAAACCAAATAGCATAAAATCTAAGACAAACCAGCTGATTTTAATAACTGGGAAAGAAAATCCACCCACCATACCCTTCGTAGAAAGAAGCAATTTCTTTTTTGTATCAATTGCCATTTTTTCATCTCAAACAAAACTCATGACAAAAACTGGCTATCTCTTAAATGGAAAGCCAAATTTATCCTTTTTATCAAATCTATTTTTCAGCATGTGCTAGATGACAGTTTTTCATTTTAATTAAATCTGGAAAAAAATAATCTGGATTTTTTTTGTTTACCATTTCTCATTCAATTTCATGAAGAGAATTTGCTTAGAAATTCTTCTGAAGGAGAACATCATGGAAAGGGCCATCAGTTTACAATGATCTCTCCAGAGATATTGGTATCTATTCATTTATTTTTATGAACTGCTATATTTCAAATATGAGTCACAATGATTTATACATAGTAAAACTATGAACAACTAACGGATAAAAGTTTGACAAGTTAAAAAATACACAAGCTGGAACCTAATCCCACCAGTGACAATAATGGAGCAATAGGTCTGTTGCAAAATACTATTTTAGTACCCTTCTAAATGATATCAAAGTGGGTGCCAACTGATTTTTTTTTTGAGAAGCTATTCCAAACAGAGGGGACTACAGTGGAGAATGTCTATGGATATTCTTAAGTCATGGTTGTCCCAAAGGTGCTTTTCAAAGGCAACTGGACTTACTTTGTTTTCTTTGAAGTTGTTTTCCCTGTCATCCAAGACGCTTCTTCACTTCTGACTGAATGGTGGAGAATGGAAGGATTTATATTCCTTGGACTCATCTGGTCATTTGCATTCTTTCTGAGAGATGTTGAGGCCACTTGGAGATTTATATGTGTCTTCAGGGTCACCTGAATAGTGCAAATGGGTGTGGACCCTTCTTGGAACTGCACTGGAGGAAATACTGCCACAACTTTTCCACACTCTCAGATGGAATTTCCTAAGATGAGTCTATGAGACATCCTAGTTTTTTATTTGAAGAAGACAATTATGAAGATATCTGTAGTCAAGTCAGGAAGGTTAAAACTAACCCTTTCAATTAAGTTTCACAGCATCCTTATGCATAAAATACATTTTTAAAAATGTGGTTGCAGAAAGGAACATGGTTTTAGTTTCACACTCTTTTCTATGGCTCTAAAGCTTTTAATAGGAGCTTGGGGAATTTGCAGTATAAGAAGTAGATCAGTGAAATGATAATTTGTCTTTGAATGGAGTACATTTATCCCATTAATTTCTGCCATTATAGCATAAGATAAAAAGTAAGCCTATGATGAGCTGAAAATTAAGCTCTTCCCCACCAAGGCAGTGAAACAAAAGAACAAGATCTGTTGTGTCAAATATATGCTGAAATTAATTTTTACTCAAACTTCAATGGGAGATAATTTTAACTACGAAGATTGTGTATTCAGTTATTCTTTTTTTTGTATTTTTTTATTATTTTTACACATAAACAATCCATATTTCATTTTATAGTGTGTCATCTGCTGCAAAGTTGTGCATAATAAAAGTTTACATTTTCATACTATTCTTTTTATTCTTTACATATCACTTAATTATCCTTATCTTAATAATCAAACCATCAAATACATAATGTTTAGTTAATAATGTATATAGCATTTCTAATATTTTCACTCATATCTACTCTCTAACCATTGGTAAAATATGTCCCATATCTTATAATATTCTGTCTCATCTTTTTCTTTAATTAACAATGTCAACCTGTTCATTTCTGCACAATCTAATA
The DNA here is from genome assembly GCA_027560395.1 of Boaedon fuliginosus. Lineage (NCBI taxonomy): Eukaryota > Metazoa > Chordata > Lepidosauria > Squamata > Lamprophiidae > Boaedon > Boaedon fuliginosus. The sequence goes on from JANHGC010007936.1 coordinate 310,466, forward strand.
TTTTTTTTATCACATTCTCTTCTGTTGGTATCTCCTCACTTTTCCAATTCTGTGCAAATACAATCCTAGCTGCAGTTAATACTTGTATAATCAAATAGACATTTTCCTTGTTATAGGTTTCTGGTATTATCCCCAATAAAAATATTTCTTGTTTCAGTTCAATATGCTGTTGTACTTTTATCCAGTACTAGCTGATTACCTGGCCTTGCTTGGGATTTTTTAATTTTATTTTTAAAAAAGAAGTATAATTGTAGTGGTGGGGATGAGTGGAAAGTGGCTTGAAAATGTAATTGGTGGTAATAGTAACTCCAGGTGGTTTCCCCTTCTTCCTCTTCATCCCTCTCTTCATCTTCATCCCCCCTCTTCATAATGTTATTTCTCCTCCTTCTCTTCTCCTCTTTCTCCTCTTCCCACTCCTGTTGATCGTGTTGTTTTTCCTTCTCCCCTGCTACTTTTCTTCCTGCACTTCTTCCGTCCTCCTCCTCCATCTCCTCTTCATAGTCTGCTTGTCCCTCCCCATCTTCCTCTTCTTCCCTCCTTCTTCTCCATCTCCTCTTCATCATGTTCTTTTCCCTCCTCCTTCTGCCCACTCCTCCTCCTCTTCCTCTTGGTGTTGTTCCCCTTCTACCCCTTTTCTTCCTCTTTTTTTTGTTCCTTCTATTCCTCCTCTTCATTGTTTTCTTGCCCCTCCCCTCCCCCTCTTTTTTCCTCCTGCTGCTTCTTGTCCTCCTCTTCAGGGGTGGGTTTCTCCCGGTTCGCTGGTTACCCGCTTTGTGGGCGCGCTTTCCAAGCCGCTGTCAAACGCGCGCTG
>JANHGC010007936.1:311441-327907 GCA_027560395.1 Boaedon fuliginosus
CTTGGGGGGGAGGGGATGATTGGCCCCCTCAGAACGGCTGCACAATTTGGGAGTTCTCCTGGATCTGCAGCTGCAATTGGACCAACATCTGGTGGCTGGGTTCACCTGATGCACCAGTTGTGCCCCTTCCTGCACCAGGAGGCGCTCCTTACTGTCACTCATTCCCTCATCACCTCTATATTAGACTACTGCAATGTGTTCTACATGGGGCTACCCTTGAAGAGCATTTGGAAGCTTCAATTGGTCCAGAATGCAGCTGCGCGAGTGATTAAAGGTGTACCTTGGTGCACCCATATAACACCACTCCTCCGTGAGCTGCACTGGCTTCCAATATGCTTCTGGGTACAATTCAAGGTGTTATTGAGAATCTTTAAAGCCAGGGATGGGTTTTTAAACCAGTTCGCATAATAGCAGGGTTGCGCTGAACCGGAAAGAATATCATTATTCACTTCGTTCACCTGTCCCATTGCAGAAGCGCCGGCTGAGGAAATATGCTCTGACATGGCACGTTGGATTCCGCGATCTCACAGCTAGTTAAAACAGCCCACCAGGCCACGCGCCGCCAAATCTGCCCCCACATTGGCATGTTTTAACTGGCTGCGTGATCGCGGAGTCCAGCCTGCTGCGTCAGAGCGTACTTGGTCAGCTGGCGCTTCTGCAATGGGACAGGTGAACAAAGTGAATAATGATATTCTTTCCGGTTCACCACAACCCTATTATTATGCAAACCAGTTAGGAACCCATCCCTGTTTAAAGCCCTTCATAGCTTAGGACTGGGTTACCTTCGACACTGCCTTCTTCCACCTCATGCCTCCCAGCGCCCCATCAGATCCCACAGAATTGACCTCTTACAGGTCCCGTCAGCTATACAATGCCAGCTGGCGGGGCTGTGGATGAAAGCCTTCTCTGTGGCTGCTGGAATCAGCTTCCTGTGGGGATCCGAACCGTCCCAAATCTGTTAGCCTTCCACTGGGCCGTGAAGACCTGGCTCTTTCAGCAAGCTCAGAACACATGACTCCCCTGTATGAACGTGATTGAATGGCTGTTACTGATATACCTGTGTTTTATTATGAATTTTAGAGAATTGTTTTTAAAATGTTTACTGTTGATGTTTTTATTGTAATTTTTAATGCTTATTGTTTTATATATTGTTGTATGCCACCTTGTGTTCACCTTGACTGGAGAAGAAAGGCGGGATATAAGTACAATAAATAAATATATAAATAGACATGTAATTTGTGGCCAGCTAGAACATCCAGATGTCTTTCAGTGCCTTCTATTTTTTCTAGCCTAATGGAAAATGTTTACATTTCTCCATGTTAAATTCTGTTTGATTCATTTCAGCCTATCTATAACTGTTGGAATCATCTCTTTTATCTAAAGTATAGTATTAGCTATCCCTCTTACATTTTTGTGTCATCTGAACATTTGTAAGAGCCCCTTTAATTCTGTAATCCAAGACACTGAGGAAAAAAATTGAACAGCATGGGGCCAGGAGGCAGCCCTGTGGCACTCCACTTGACATTGAATAAGCATTCTTTCAGTGCCAGCATTCAACCAATTTTGTGCTCATCTAAGAGTACTATCATATAGTTCCATCATTTTATGGAATAAAATATCACAAGGTGTTCTATTGAGGGCTTCCCTGAGATTGAGGTATGCTATGCCTATGGCATTCCCCTGATTTATTAAACAAGTCTCTCAGTCACAGGAGGAGATAACAAATTCAGCACGATTTGTTTGCAGCAAAGGTATGTGGGCTCCTGTTCATTGTAGCATACCTATCCAAGTCCTCACAAACATGCTGCTTGAGATTCTGTTCATGGACCTTGTGCAGGATGGATGTCCAGTTGACAGGCCTATCATTTCCCAAATCTTCCCTCGTCCCCTTTTTGAAGATGGAGATGGCATTGCTTTCATCTAGTCTTCTGGTTGACTCAGCTGTCCATCCTTCTTAGGTAGTTAAAATGAGGACCCAGATTGTTGGGGGCAATAGGCTGACTCTGTAAACTGCTCAGAGAGGGCTGTAAAATACTGTGAAGCATTATATAAGTCTAAGTGCTGTTGCAATTCTGGCACCTCACTAATCTGGCAAAAGTTCTAAAAAATGAGGGTTGTATGATCTCCTCTGATAGTTTGATCGGGACCTTAGGTTGCAATTCATCTCATCCTGAAGATTTGAATTCATTTAAATTAGTGAAGTTTCCCTTACTTTTTCCTTGTCTACCCTAAGCAACAGTTCCTCCTTCTCCCTGTGGCATATGCATGATCAGCTCGGATTCCATTACACCTTCTGAGCATAGAGGGACCCAAAATAGGAGATTAGAAGTTCTTCCCCCTATCATTGCCCAAATTTACTACTTTCTCTTCCCAATTGACCTACATTTTCTTTGGCTTTCTGTTTATTTCTAATATACCTAATAAGCCTTTGTGTTATTTTCAGCATCTCTCACAAGTATCAGGTCATTTTGAGCTTTGGTTGACTGTATCATGGCAAAATTAACTCACAAAGTAAACTAACAAATTGAAGATGGTCAAATGGTAGCCTCAAAGATGCTTTTTCAAAAGGCAACTAGACTGTGTTTTTTTCCCCCTTGAAGAAAAAGAAGACACTTTGTTTTCACCCAAGATGCTTCATCAATTCTGATTGGATGGGAGGGGTGTGTGTCAGAGGATGGAAGGATTAGTTCTGACAGGACAGATCCAAATGATAGTTTTATTAGTTCAAAACTAGAACCCTCCCATTATTTGTTTTTTCTGTAAATATTATTAGCAATGGGTGACCTTGGGCCAGTCCCTTTTACTCAGGCCAATCCATCTCACAGAGTTTTGGTAGGGAAAATAATAGGAGGAATATGTGTTGGACATGTTCATCGCCTTGAGTTATTTGTAAAAATAATAAAGTGGGATATGAATAAATAAAATTAAAAGCTAAAATAAATATCTTACTTCATAGAGTTACCAAACAGGAGATGGATCTTACCAGTTGGGAAAGATTACTTTAGAATATGCTTTACAGGTCAACCTCAATTTAAAACCATTTGTTTAGTGACTGCACAAAGTTGCAACAGCTCTGAAAAAGATGACTGATGACCGTTTTTCATACATGTTACGACCATTGCAGCATCCCAATGGTCACATGATCAAAATACAGATGCTTGGCAAGTGGTTCATATTTATGATGGTTGCAGTGTCTTGGGATCATGTGATCACCTTTTGCGACTTTCTGACATGCAAAATCAATGAGGAAGCCAGATTCACTTTACAACTGTCTTCCTAACTTAACAGCTGCAGCAATTCAATTAACAACTCTGGCAAGAAAGGTAATAAAATGGAGCAGAACTCATGTTCAGAACTCAGAACTCATGACTATCTTTCGGCTGTGTCCAAGAGTGCCTATGCGCAGGTTCGCCTGCTGCATCAGTTGCGCCCTTTCTTGGACCGGGAGGCTCTTCTCACAGTTACTCATGCCCTCGTCACCTCACGATTGGACTATGTAATGCACTCTACATGGGGCTGCCCATGAAGAGCACTCGGAGACTTCAACTGGTACAAAATGCGGCCGCGCGAGAAATCGAGGGTGTACTCCAGTGCTCCCATATAACACCGATCCTCTGTGAGTTGCATTGGTTGCCAGTGGTCTTACGGGTGCAATTCAAGGTGCTAGTAACAACTTTTAAAGCCCTACATGGCTTAGGAGCGGGGTACATTCGAGACCGCCTTCTGCTACCTTATCCCTCCCAGCATCCAGTTAGATCCCACAGATTTGGTCTGCTACGGGTCCCATCAGCCAATGTCAGCTGGCGGGTCCCCATGCTAAAGCCTTCTCTGTGGCAGCGCCGACCCTCTGGAAACAGCTCCCTGTGGAGATCAGGACCATCGCCACCTTGTTGGCCTTATGTAAGGCTACGAAGACCTGGCTTTATCGGATGGCCTGGAAATGATGTGCCCCCACTTTAGGATGTATGACTGTTGCTTAGATGTTTTTTACTTTGTATATTGTATATTTTAACCATTGTTGTTAGCCGCCTCGAGTTCCCCTTGACCGGGGAAGTGAGGCAGGGTATAAATCCAATAAATTAAATTAAATTAAATTAAATTAAATTAAATTAATGACATGAAAACCTTAATAACTATGGATTATCATTAATTAAAGAAAGATAGCTTTCTTCGGAAATCAAGAATGCAGTTTTTACCAAAATATTGCAGCAACAAAACTCAACATCAAAGGGCCTGCTGATAAATTTGAGTTAATGGGATAGTTTTTAGCTTTTTTAAAGTTCTTGGATATGTGACAATTTTGATCCTAGTGCCTTGAAAGCTGGCATCATTGTGGAGCTTATGAAGTGGAGCATGGATGCCTAGATTCAAATTATTAACTCAACAGTGTCATTTTTATAAGCTTGTTAAGGTGCAAGAAAATATGAGCTACCAACTGCTGCATTAAAGGTCTTAAGTCTTAGCTTAAGCTCAGGCTCCAGTCATATGCAATTACCAATAAGTAAGCTTCACTAAATCCAGTGAAGCTTACTTTTTTTATTGAATAGGCACAGGGCAGCACCATCTAGCCTTTTTAACCCATTACCTTCCATGATGTCAGGCAAAAAGTAGTTTTGTTTTTCCTGTGTTCTGAAAGGAAAGGGAACATTATCAAAGAGGACAACAGTTCAATGAGATGAAAAATACAGTGCTACTTATTCAAAGACAAACACTGGATAATATATTATGGGAAAAATATTTGGTTCCTGGGTCTGACAGTTTTTCAAATTTACATTGAATAAAATTCATTCTCAATCTAGATGAAATTCTTCTTTTTAAATTGTTTCTGCCCTTGCATGTTTTCAACAGGAAGTCATAACTGAAATATTTGGACATAGCTACAAGGAAAATATATAGTAATAGGTGTCCTAAAGCAAAAAATTCTGCTTTTGCTAAATAATAATAATAATAATAATAATAATAATAATAATAATAATAATAATAATAATAACCACCTTATATTCCAGTCTGCTTAATTTCCTACTTGTAGTGTGATATCCAACAACTATCCCTTATATATAATTCAGTCATTTCTCATGGCATTAGTTATTCCTATCTAAAATCTTTGACTTTAGCTGACCATCTTATTTCCAATGAATGAGAATCTGTCCATTGTAAGCAGTGATAATGTCAAAAGCATGTCAGTCAGCCTCTCTTTAGCCAGGATCTTGCCACTGCAAGTAATGCCAATGAAGCTTGTAATTATTTGGATTTGCTCAGTTCATGTTTTTCCAGATGCTAACCAGCTATGTTTCCTTCAGGAAACATTCACATGCATCACATATGCCCTGGCATTGTTCAAGAGAAGCATAGCCAAAGTTAGCTACCTTGAAATTTTATGTGCAAAACCTTTTTCATATCATTCAACATTAAAGAAAATATAATGAGACAGCATAAAAACAAACAGAATACAGAGGTGTAGTCACTGATTTAAAATGAGAAAATTGACTAGATCATAGAATGCAAATAATAGATTGTTATTGAGACTGTTGGACTGTTGGATTTTAACTCATCATTCATTTAACTCATAATAGCCAACAATCAGACAGGAAAAGTACAGCAATATGGAGGGTGAGGACACAATGACACAAAACCAATCTAAGGAAGGACTGTTATTTTACTTCCATTGTTACATTTTTAAACAGCTATACAATGATGTAAAAACATTAATGATCTGTGCCGATTTGTGAATTAATTTTGCTGACCAGTGATAGCTAACAGATGATAAAATATAAGATACCTCTTTCCTTCCCAACTTTCCAATCAAAATATATTTGTAGTCAATTGGTATAACACAGGTCCTTTTTTTTTTTTTTGGCTGAAACAAGGTTTTCGACTGGGTTAGATTTTCTTCTCTTAGATTGTTTTTTTTTAAATATTCATTAAAAGGTCACCTAATATGATCAAATCTGACCTGCAATATAACAAATTGAGTCATATATCCAGTAAGTTAATTTGTCACTGAGCATGTGGTCAATTCGATAATGCGAAATAGCTCAAAAGAAAACTTGAAATTCTTGAGTTGCATAAAATCATATAGCACTTTACATTTTAAATTCATTTAGGAACCGTCATGGTCATGATGCTCCTGTACAACGCCAACAACTTTAGCAGTGATAATAATTCCCCACATTTCCTACCTTTACATTCCACACCAGATTATCTGGACTGCAATCCTATATTTTGCCCATAAGAAACCACCCAGACTCAATTCTCCTTATTTTTCATTAGAGAGCATGGGATGGCACTGTCAGCTATTTAAGGAAGCTTTTCCTGTGGGTCATAGTAGACCAAATTGTGTGGTTTTTTTTTAGTATAGACTCACTAGAGAGCTGCTGCAGATTGTTTCATCTAAATTGCCTTCTCTATATTTTATGAAACTCAAGAAAAAATGTATGTTTGGCCACACAGTATGCTTCCTGGTGAGATTTCATGGAAATATTTTAAAGTTAGTTCAATCCTTGCTTTGATGGTATTGTAACTATTGTTAAAACACTCTTTCTTTCAACCAGGACTTATTTTTTCACCAAACCTGGGACTAAGAATCCCTCAATCTGAATCCCGAACAAATGATTAAAGCTGGGTACAACATGTTCCTTTATGTTTCCACTTCTGCTACATTCTTAGGTGTCATACAAAAGGTCTCCACATATGGGCCAAGACAGTAATGTTAAGTCAGCTTCTGTCAAGAGCTTTATTGTTGCTAGTAAAGCTGCCTTTTGCAATTGACTGATGGGGATTTTGTCGATTAATATTGGTTATCATCTTTACTTGCTTTTGCAGCTTGTCGCACAGTCAGACAGATGTTCAGAATGAATTTGGTATTACTGTCCACCTATTGAGTCCTTCCCAAGGACCTGGCATAATCATGAAAATTGAACATGCTCTACTTTTCAGAAGCTGCGCTGAACATGCCTTCTGCATGTTTCTTACCCAGTATTACTTAAACTGATTGAAAATAAAATTGCTTTGGAGTTTGTTTGTTTTTCTCCCCAAAGGAGAAGAACATTTGGATTTTTATTGGAGGAATATGAACAGGGACAGCTAGGAGTGGCTGGGCCAAAAGGACAAGATCTTAGCCATGACTTTGTGATTGAAATCCCACGCATTGTAAAAAAAGAGGCATCTTTGATTGTGCCGTCACAGCCATCAACCTGACTTTTCCAACACCCCTACATGTACCTCAGCATGGATTAGCTATCATAATTTAAATGTCTAAAACTAGAACTTTGATTTTGGCTCATTATTACTTTGACTTTAGACAATATTCTCTCACCTTACTTAGTTGATATGATTGTACTATAATATATTCCAATAGAAAACCCACGATTTCTTAACAGGAAACTAAAAAAGGTTCCTAAGCATACTTCTTTTGACTGCTTCATTTGACTAACATTAACTAATTTCTTCCACAGTAGGAAATATTTACTCTAAAAGAGCCTTCCATTCTTATGTGTTTGGTTCCTTCTTTGCCTTTCATCTAAATATGCAAATTTAATTTCTTCCAGAGGGGGGTGTCACAGGTTTTTTTTTAAAAATGGCATCTGTTTTTCTCCTTGCAATATTCACACTGTGTTTTCCAGTTAACCACTAGTCAGCTAAAATTATGTAGGTCCTGAATAGAGTTGTATGGAAATAAAATTTGAGAGGGTGTTGGTGGTAGGGAGAATCCCTCTCTCCATTGAAATTTCTGTTTGTTTTCTTTTTGATATCTTCTCCAATATCTAAATTGGAAACTGTGGGTATCTGATCTGAAAATAAATTGCTCCCATCTCCCTTTTGCTTGCATTGGGCTGATTGGGCTTTAAAGCCTCCATCTATTTAAAGAAAATTGATCAAGATTCCAGCACAAATTGTGCTGGAATTGTTGAGCTACTATTCAGACAATGTCTTCTAAATAGGGATATATTTGATGTTTTTAAATGCAATGCCACAAAAAGGTGTGTTTTTTAAAAAAAATCTCATCCCCCAATAGGTTTATCTAATGAGGGATACTGATCTTGAAAGTTCTACTCTCTGATCTGATAAGTTTATGCTGTTGGAAATAAAATTGTAGCTGGGTTTTTTACATGGAAGTAGCATCCTCAGGGAGGACAGAAAAAGTCAAGATTGCATATATAATAATGCAATAAAAGCCATGCCCCTTTATACATTTTGGCTTTTTTTTACATCCTTTAACCCCACAAACCCATACCTTTGCCACATGGAATGGAGAAGAAAGAAAACACAATTTTTCACTTTGCTGCAAATAATATAAAACTTTGGGCCAGCCGCCAACCATGTCTAAACCATATGTAAAGGAAATTAGAGCTGATGTTGGAGCAGGAAGGAGTGAGCTGTTAAAAAGGGACTTCAACAAGAGATATCATAGTCAAGAGATTTTCAGCCTCCATGGACTTTGGTGGAATTGGCATTAATATAATTACTGTGATGGAATCCACATGGCTTATTTTAACAGAACCTGGTGGAAGGAAGGCCTGACGTTGTTTAAAGAGGTTGTTGCAACATATGTGGTGGTTGCTTTAGGAGAGAGAATAGTGGGAGACCTCTTAGCAGTGTGGGAGGGAATAGCAGATAACTTTGGAAGTGGAAACAATTTGTAGACAGTGTAAATTAGTGTAAATTCAGAGGTACATTCCTTTTATGAGGAAGCATTTTTCAGACTGGTTTTTGTGTGAAAAAGAGATAAGCTTCATTTAGAAAATAAAATGGTATTATGGAGAAACAGTGAATCAGAATAGTGAAACCTATGCTACTCAGCTCAGAATCAGAAGAGGAAAAGAAAGGAAATGATGAATGCCCTGAACATATCAGTCTAAGCTGTTGGAGGCACATTATACGAAAACTTCTAGTAGTTGGTTTTTTTTAAGATAAGAAAGTGAAGTTAAAAGTGCAGAATTCATTTATTAAATTACATCTATTATCCCTAGCAGTTAATAGGTATAGAAAACAAGTGCACAGAAATATGAATTGCAACACTGAAACTAGCTGTGGGAGAGTGCAGGTGTGACAGTGAAGTTACTACAGCTGTTTGCTTGTATTGTTCCATTTCCAAGAGAGGAGGAACAATACAAGTTTGCTGCAAGTTGGCAGCTTCTGGCTGAACACCTCTACCCATAAATTGACAGACCTCCATGTTAGTTTAGGTCTAGGGAGTCTGTTTGCTGTAAGTGGTTAGAGGTTAACACCTGGAAGACTTCCTAGGTCCAAGGCCAACAGGGTGATCACTTTTTCTCAGCCATAGAAGGAAGCAAAAAATTGCTTCTGAAAAATTTTGCCAGAAAACTGCGGGGACTTGTCCAGACAGTCTCGGAGAATTGGATACAAATAAATGGATGGGACAAAAATATTCAGGCTAATAGAGATTTTAGCAAGCCGGTCTATCATTGATCAGCCGAGTTTTGTGTTAGCCAACAGGCATTATGGGGTATGTTTTCAATGGGCTTGATTACTGGTTAGCCATATAGCTTCATGTTAGTCAGCAGAGAGCCATACATTTCTATGGAACACAGCTTTGTATTATCCAATGGGATCATTCTTCTGAATAGGATTTTACTACATAGTATGTTTGTGTCCAGTATATTTCTTTGGGGCGTATCACATTTGAAAAAAAAATGTATTTCATTTTGAATACATAATTTAATAATGTGTTTTGCATGAATTACTAGAAATATCAGGCTAGGAGGGAGTTTCATGCCTGTGGTGCATTTTCCTCCCCCCACAATTCATTAAACTAAACCTGAAAGTGATTAAATTCTTCAAGTAGTTATATTTAGTAGGTTAAAACTATTGAAATGATACTATATCTATTCTATACAAAAAAATGACAAAGAGTAACACTCACAGATGCATCCAATTTAAAACCAGCAATTTGCAGCATGATTTTGTGGGTGGGAACATAAACATATGGGAGAGGTATATATAATCTCAGGCCTGTGCACATTAACACTAATTCCTTAGTAATAAGAGTTTGAAATTTGAAAAGGCATCGTTTGATTCATGTTTGCAATTAGGGATTCTAGGAGAAACTATTTTTTAGTCTATTTGCAATTTGATTGGGAAAAAAATATATCATCCATAAATTGTAACAGGAAAACACTGAAATGCCTCCATCTTTTTTGTTTTCTGGGAAAGTTGAATTAAAATTATAGGGATGGTAAACTTTTCAATTAATCCTGTAAAGTTTGAATGGATTTCACTGCAATACATTTTAATTCTACCCATTCACTTCTTGTTGACTGATTGAAATCTGCCTCAATTGTGCAGTTGTTAGTGAATGGTTACTAAATGAGGTAGTTGCTAAATGAGGACTGCCTATACAGGCAAGTCAACTCTCTTACTACCTATACTTGTGCCTTTCAATTTTCCTATCCAGATGCAGATTTTTTTATTTCTCTCTGTTAAATTGCATCCTATTCATTTCACTCCACTGTTCAAACTTTTCTAGATCTCTTTGAACCTTCTATCTTTCTTCTAAAGTATTAGCCACATCTGCAAACTTTAAAAGTGTTGTCTCAACTTCTTCTTCTTTTTTTTTTTTTAAGAAATTTTATTAAGTTTTACATAAGAAATAGTAATAAAAAAAAGTCTATTCTTGATCCAGGTCAGACATTCAGGCTTCTATTTGCTTCCCTATCCATGTTATACAAATCTGTAAAAAATATTAGTTTATTTCCATTCTCCCCTCCTCTTCCCCCTTTATTTCATTGCTTCCAAAGATTCCATTTCATGTCCATAATTATATTTCCCCATTAGAAGTTATTAAGAATGTTCACAAAGTTATTTCATGTTTTAAAATAGAAATGTTTAAGAGAGAAGAATTAAGAAAAGAAAAAACATATTAATCCAAATATTCCATGATATCTAAAAATATTTAAAGAATTTAAAATGTATATAAAATAGGCAATAATTCCAACACTTCGTTACATTTCCCTTACCCTTCATCTCGCTTTTTTTCCCTTAAAATTCCCCCCCCTTACCTCCCCCCCTCGTCCTCTCTCCCATTTTCATCATTTCTTCTTCTCTTTCTTTGATCTATTTTCCTTTCTCCCTTAACATCTCCTTCTCTCCTTTCCTTTTCTATCTCATAAGTTGTAAAATCCTCCCGTACTTTAAAAACCCCATGCTTTATATCCTTCTTGTTCTTTAAAAAGTAGGTTTGTATGTCTCCTCCCCCGCCTCCTTCGCCACCATTTTATTCTTCGCCTTTATACTTGTCCCTTTTTCTCTGTCTTTTCATTCCCTGTGTGTATCCAGCCACGAGTGTTCATTTTCTGTTCAAGATTTAAACTCAAAGTTCCTTTTCTTTCTTTTCCAACCACTTCCTGTTCCATATTCAAAGTTGTCTGTCCTTCTTCCATCCCGTCTTCCTGCTGATTGCATGTCTCCTTCCCCTCTCGGAAAATTGCTCTCGTGGCTTCCATTTCCTTTTTAAAATCCATCATGAACTCCTTTAACATTGCCTCCGCTTTGTCAGCCATAAAATCTATTTTTCCGGATATTTTCTCCAAGCCTTTTCTCACTTCGCCTGCTGCTTCCGACATAGTCATTTGTGGTGGGGGAGGCGTAGCCATCTCGAAGAAATGAGGAAACAAGGTTGTCCCTTCACTTTCCAGCTCCCAGGGGTATGTTGAGGGTGGGGCTTTTCCAGTCAGACTATGTCCCTTCAGTTCACCTGTGTTTAAAAAGTTTAACCACCCGTCTTCTTACCCTGTGCTGTTTAATTCGAAGTGTAGTTCAGCACAATTTAATTGTCCATAACGCCCGTCAGCCACCTGGATCTTTAGTCTCCTTCTTCTCCTGCACTTACTTGCCGGGGGGTTCCAGCTAGCTGGCCGCCATTTCCGCAGCCTTCCTGCCGGTCCTGGCAAGAGCTCACGGGAGGTGAGGAGGGGATCAGCGTTTCCCCTCTACCCTTCCTCCCATGCTCCTCTGCTTCACCTATCCTCCAGATAGGCTTAGATCCACTTTGGGATCCTCGAACCGGCAGTTCTGGGGCAGCAGCCACAGAGCTCGTGGTCACTGCAACCAGTGACGCTGGAAGTGCCCCCGCCCTCCCAACTTCTTCATTCAAGTTCGTCAGTACTTTAAAATGTTGAATAGCACAGGATCCAGAAAGAAATTCCACTCCACAGTTCCTTCCAAACTGAATGGGAACTATTAATGAGCGCTGTGGTATTCTGTTCTGAACTTACAGTTTTAACATCATGTTTTAGAGGAAACTATCTGAAGTATAATGTGATTCCGCCAAATGTGAATTCATCTAAGAGTCATACAATCTAGGCCAGTGTAGTTCTCAATGTGGGCCATGTTCTCTTTCCCTCAGAGACCAGGCCACATTCTTTGTTGCCCATAATAAGATTTCTAGGGAAGCCACTCCAACTTAATCGGCAGGTTTATGATTCATTTGTCATAATCATCATATTTCATTCTCTGTGCTATTTTCACCAAAAATAATTATTAAAATTACCCCAGATTACAATAATGCCAATGAAAATGCAGTCTGTCATAAATTACTGTCAGACAACCACAGAGGTAAATAAGGCTACGGTGGGGGAGATGAGCAAAAAAAAATGTTGAGAGCCCCTGATCTAGATATAATTTTACCATTTAATGAAGTAAGTTATCATGAGGCACTTGCTACAATCTAGGAATACTATGCCTCTAACAGTCCAATCTATGGAGCTAGTAACTCTATGAAAGAAGATAACATTAGCCTAGCATGATTTTTTTTTTCTGACAAGATGACTCCTGTTAACTGTAACATAGCTATCCAAGTCATTAAAGTTGAAAGAGTGATGGTTGCCCACAACAATGTCAACCTTGCCACCCCAAAAGAGGTTCTATAAACATACCATTTAACAAAGTAATGAGCAACTTCATTAGCAAGTTTCTCATTTCAGTGTCAGATGTGAACATTCTTCATGTGGCAAACTGAAATTGCAACAGTCTGGGTAGGCAATTTCAGGCAGTTGTTTTGATTTGCTGCAGCAAAGTGAGTCTCAACTTCAATCTGCAAATCTGCTTTTATAAGGTGAGTTGATTGAAGCCCCCCCTACCTTTACACAACCTTCTTTTAAAATGTAGTGCTATATATTAAGAACAGTGTATTGTCTACATTTTAAGTCTGTGTCAATCTTATTTTTGTAAAAAAAAAAAAGGCTTCAAAATATTAAAGGATTTCTAAAGTGCTAAAGAAACACAGATATAATTGCTCAGAACAAGATGGCATTCTGGTGTTCTGATGAATCCTGCAAAACCAATTAGCAAAGATGACAACTTTTAAAACTATGGATTTCATGATGAATTTCTTCCACCAGAAAAAAGTTTGATTATGGTTTTTGCAGTCCCAGATTAATGGGCTATTTTAGGAATGGGCATTTCTTGAGTAGCAAATTGCTGAAGACTTTTTGGTGAAGCTATAATAATAGTTCATCTGGCATTCATTATGGACATAGGTAGTTGTAATACAAGTAAACCCCAACTTACAACCATGTGTTTAGTGACTATTATAAGGTTAGAATGGCACTGAAAAAAATGACTTTATGACTGTTTTTCACTTATAGCTGCAGCATCACTGTGATCACATGATCAAAATTTGAATGCTTGGCAACTGGCATGTATTTATGATGGATGCAATGAACCAGAGTCATGTGATCACTTTTTGTGACCTTCTGACAAGCAAAGTCAATGGGGGAAGCCAGGTTTACTTAACAACCATGTTACTAACTTAATAACTGCAGTGATTCACTTAACAATTGTGGTAAAAACAATCATAAAATTAAGCAAAACTCTCTTCACAACTATCTGGCGTAGCAATGGAAATTTTGGACTCAACTGGGGTAGTAAGTCAAGGACTACCTGTATTATTGGTGAATTTTCACTTTTAAAGTTGTGAAATCTTCAGTCAGTATTTTTGGCTTGTCTTGTCTTTGTCAATCTGCATTTGATTGCCTTCTGGTATCTTTGATATTCTTCTTAGAAAGAGCCTTGATAAGTAGATACTACTGTTCTGGGATGAAGGAAGCTGTTCTTTAGGCATTTAACTTAGATGCCTTTTTTACAGTTCAGATTCAATAGTTTAGTCTTGTCCAATATACCTTTCATTCAATCCAGTCCTTGCACATGTTCTTGTGCAGTTCATCTATGAACATGGAGGTGGCTCTGCAGTCTCAGTCTGGAAGACAGAGTCCACACAATGGTAGCATTGGAAATCCACTAACTG
Organism: Boaedon fuliginosus; assembly: GCA_027560395.1. NCBI lineage: Eukaryota > Metazoa > Chordata > Lepidosauria > Squamata > Lamprophiidae > Boaedon > Boaedon fuliginosus. The sequence goes on from JANHGC010007936.1 coordinate 325,705, forward strand.
TGGGTGTTATTCTGTGACACAGCTCACATTTTAGGTGCCTTTTATATAGTTTGGATTCAGTTGCCTGAAGTTGTCCAGTATGCTTCTAACCCCATGCATGCATTTAAATTTAAATTGAGTTCAGTCTTGCTAGTTTTGAAAATTATTTATATCTCTCCAATAAAATAAAAATACAACTGCTACTTGATATTTCAATTTTGAAAAATCAAACATTTTAAACTTCACTAGCTCTTTGAAACATCGGATTTTGCTTTTAAAACATGATGTTTGCCTGCTGAGATACTCCCTACCAAGCATATAGATTTTTTTAATGGAATTAAGGATTACATTTATGAAGTCACATTACCTTTCTTGACAGTGAGTGGCATTCCATTTACTATTCTTGAATTCTGATTCCTGTTATAAAACAGACCGGGCATTTTTGGACAAATTGCCCTCTTAGTCTTAAGGTATCTGCAAATGTTGAGAAAAATTACTTGAATATTAATTACTTATGATTACAAATACAAATTGCATTCTGGACCAGTTGAAGTCTCTGAGTGCTCTTCAAGGGCAGCCCCATATAGTGCGCATTACAATAATCCAGGTGACGAAGGTGTGAGTGACTGTAAGAAGAGCCTCACGGTCCAGGAAGGCGCAATTGATGCAACAGGAAAACCTGTGCTTGGCCCCCTTGCCCACAGCTGCCAAATGATGGTCCAATTCATATCATATACTTTATGCATCTTTTCTAAGCTATCTTCCTTGATGAAATAAAAGGAATTAAGCAAATTAAATTTGTATCATTGGACTATGCTTCTGAATAATGAAGGGATAAAGTTTCTGAGACTGGATTACTCTTATGCTTTTAAATATTGTCAAATGAAAAATATGTCTATCATGTTTATTATACCCATTGAATAGTAGCTGTATTAAGCTCAGGTTTCATGTTACTTTGACATTTCTTAAAGTATGAAACCAAGCCAGGAAGGAATTCCTTTCTCCATTCCTTACACCAAAGAAAAACAACACAATTATAAATTATGATTGACAAACAAGTTTAACCTGGTATTAAGAGCAAATAGTTTTGGATTAACAATTTGACTTGGTCTCTTCATACATTATCTTTAGTGAAGTGTGCAAACCAGTGTTTGTATTTCCTGCATTGGATGAGGAGAGCACATCTTTTTCCTTTTGTCCTGGTCACTTTTTATAGAAACGTATTTGAGAGCATTTTAACAAACTGTATCGCTGTTTGGTTTTATAGTAGCAATGCCTCAGACAGAAAGTCCATACAGAGAGTGGTAAGGACAGGGGAGAAAATTATAGGAAGCTCACTTCCCATTATTCAGTGCTATTTACTTAAAGCCCAAAGTATTGTTAGAGAGCCCACACACCCATTTTATGGTCTGTTTCTGTTGCTCCCCTCTGGGAGGAGGTTTTGAAGTATTTATAGTAGGACTACTAGATTTTATTCCTTTGTTCCTTATGCCATCTGTCTTGTAAATTTGCAGGATTTTTTTGCCATAATATATGTATACATTTGAACTAGATTATGATGTTTCTCTGTCATGGAGGTGATGAGGCTGGGATCTTAGGATTACTACATACTGCACAGATGTAATGGTAAAAGTAGTTTATTATATAGTAGAAAGATAGATAGATGTCTCTGCTGAGAGTACATAAAGGAACTGAGAAGAAGTGAACAAAGAGGGGCATGCAAGCCCCTTTTATAGGCAGGAGACCACATCTCCCCCTACAGGTGTTCTAGGTGCAGCAGTACCAGCTGCTGCCACCCAGAGGCATATTGGGGTCAGTATCAGGCACACAATTTTGTGAGACATTCTCTGTGTCATATATGGGTATATGACATATGTGTGTATATGTGGATATATGCATAATGGTTATTTTTTGAGAGCTAAATGCAACAAAATTTCATTTTAATGTATGCTGATTAGTTCTACTCTACTCTACATTCTAGTCCCACAAATCCAGACACTGACTCAAATGCTTAAGCCTTGTAGGCTATTGATTTCCAACAAGGAGGCTCGGTGGTGCAGTGGTTAAATGCAGCATTGCAGTCTCTGCTGACTTGTTCAGCAGGTTGTCAGATTGAATCCCCAGACTCAAGGTTGACTCAGCCTTCTATCCTTTCTAAGGTCAGTGAAATGAGGACCCAGATTGTTGGGGGCAATAAGCTGACTCTGTAACTGCTTGGGGAGTG
>JANHGC010007937.1:5871-16735 GCA_027560395.1 Boaedon fuliginosus
GAAAGAAGGCTAAAACCCACACAGGAAATGTGTGTGGCGGGTGGGTGGGGTGGGGGTAGGGGTAAATGGGTGGGGATGGGGATGTTTGTTTGCTTGTTTTTTTGCAAATGCTTCCCAGCTTCCAACTCTTCCTGGTGACCATCCTGGATGGCAATGGAGAAACAAAAATGCTTGGGAGTGGGCTGTTTTCTCTACCGTTGAATACTATTATTAATGTCAATTCATTCCCTTGCAGGACTGCATCAGAAGGAGACAGGAAAGGAATGGCCTTCTCCCTTTGAACAGCATACTTGCAAAGGCCACAGTCATGGGACCATCTGCCTGGAGCACTGTCAGCACCAACCAGCTTTTTTAAGAGGAGTTTTTCATTTTCTCACGCATTGACTTTCCTATTCTCAGTCATGGCTGTCAACAAAGAGAGAGGCTGCTCTGGTGGGACTCCTCTGGCTCATGTGAATGGCTTCCCCCCTGCTGTATACCCCTTCCCTTTCCCTAACCCACATTTCGAGGTGCTGACCAACGGAGGTTACTTCCGGAGCTACCCTACCGACCTGCCGAAGGAAATGGCATCACTGTGTAAGTCTCTTGAAAGGAAGTGGTGACGGGGCAAGGTGGCACGGGGCTGGGTGCAGTTGGGGTGTTGGTTCCACTCCACACCCTAAAGACCATCAGGACTCAAAACCTTGTTGTCCAGTATGGTGGGCAAATTTGGTTTGAGTGCTGTCCAAGTGGGACATAATGCAGTGAGAGAGATGTTGTTGGGTATGGATCTATTTCTGCTTTTAAGTTGCTTCTCTCTACAATACCAGTCATAACAAACAACTAAGCTTTAAACTGTGTAGGCTAAATGTTTGTGAGTAGCAGTAGGCTGGCTTAAACACTTAATGACTGATTGCCTCGGGCATCTCCTCGTACCTTGGCACCTATTTTGGATTGCAATACTGATCATCCACAGCCAGCACATTTTATTTTGCTGGGGTAATGGGAATTGTAACTCAGTGCATTTGTAGATCATAGAGATAGGGACAATAGCTGTAAATCAATATTTCAAGCTCGGAACTTGGTTCAGCCCACTTACTTTTTCAAGTTGTTTCTCATGTGTGACATTTTAATTACACCTGCACTGTGTTAGGTGCCATTACATTTCACCTTTGCCTTGTTCAAGGTTTGGACTCAGTACTTCAGAATCTAAAAGAGTGACTCCCACAAATATAGGAAAATCACCATACTGATTTGAGGGAGATTTCCACATAAAGTTTGACCCTCAGAAATAACATGATGCAATACCAGGAACTTCTTATTCTGGAAAATGTCTAGTTAAGCAAAGGAAGGTGATAACCCTGAGATTTGAATATATTAACTGCATTGCCAACCACGATTTCAGTTTTTGTCTGAACAGCAGAGTTTACAAAACCTAATTGCGAATTGATGGCTTTCTGTTCCACACATTGCTATACACTCTGAATAATCTTCAAATTCTTCAATAATCAATCTGTTGCCAAAGCAATCAGGGAGCAGAATAGAAACACCAATTCAGTTGATTCAGTTAAATCACCCTATAGCTGTGTGGCTCTGTGTGGCAACAACGCTGACTTCAAATTGTAGAATTGTATAAGCTCATATATCTTGGGATCCTGCATCATTCAAGGACACGTCACTTGAGGCTTGTGAGGTGTGTTGTAACAAGTCTAAAAAGGAAGAGAAAAGAACCTTCCAGTCGTCTCTTTGTTTCTAGGATGCTTCTGAGTCCCATGTACAGGTAGCCCTCAACTTACGACTGCAACTGAGTCCAACATTTATGTTGTTAAGTGAGAAATTTGTGAAGTGAGTTTGCTTTTACGACTTTTCTCGCCACATTTGTTAAGCGAATCAATGCAGTTCTTAAATTAGTAACATGGTTTGTTAAGTGAATCGGGCTCCCCGTTGGCTTTGCTTGTCAGAAAGTCACAAAAGAGGATCACATGAACTCTGGGACACTGCAGCCGTCAAACATGTGAGTAAAGTTGTCAAGCATCCAAATGTAAGTCACATGACCACAGGGATGCTGCAATAGTCGAGAACTATGAAGAATGGTCCTAAGTCACTTTTTTCAGTGCCGTCGTAACTTTGAATGGTCACTAAATGAACTGTTGTAAGTCGAGGACTACCTGTAGAGTTCATGGGGACTCTTAAAAAGCAAATGTGGTGGTGGAAGCTTAGCATTTTGTACAGAGGCATGCCTGCCTTCCCAGGAGAAGTAAAAGGTAGCTATGGAGAATATGAAACCTCCTGGAGGACTGGAGAGAATCATTTGTAAAACATGGAAGCTTTCACCGTCACTTTGAATAAGCCAGACTCACGACAACATGCCCCCCAAACTCCATAGATGCCCCCCGGCTTCCAAAGTTTGTCTGGCTTCAGAAATGTTTTGGGTCCCAAATTTGCTTTTTGGCAGCTAATTAAGCCAAATCCCGATCTGTTCCTCCAAACCCCTTTGGGGGTAATGGCAGCCTTGGGTACATAGATATGATCTGGGCACCAGATGCCTTTTGAAGACACAGCCCCTGAACGCTGGACTTTTATCCCAGAACATTTCATGGGCCATTTTTAAAAGAATTACTGCTACACCTGGCATCATTCACCTGGCTCTTTGCTTACCTTAAAAATAAAGGTGAAAGAAGATGCTACCCAACGTAGAGAAAAGAATTCCATTCTATGGATATTTTAGAGGAAATGAATTATGGGTGGACTGAATAGGCTTATTCAGTAATTATTAGCTTATTAGCTTACGCAATACCCTTGACTTGGAAGTAGGCGTTTGAAGCAGCTCTTTGTGTAAAGACCCACATACTGTAAGGTGGTGTAGAAATATACCTAGCCTTTATTTTGGGTTGAATCACTCTTCGGGGATTGCATCATCTTTGGGAATTGCTCCCTTCTGATTTCCCTGTGGGGTCTACAAGAGAAAGTTGTTGTTTGGAAATGCCTTTCCTTGTGTGTGTACGAGTTTATTGTGCTTTGCTTGTGCTGTGACACCCGTGATCCGGGATACAAAGAAATTGTGCGCAGTGCTTGCTGGGTGTGAGTTTCAGTGGCTCCTCCTGGCTATCATACTGCCTTCTCCACGCTTTGGGGCATGTCCTGACTTCTCTGCCCTTATCCACCCCAAGGTGTGCCCAGGCTCTGTGCCAGACCTTTGGGCTCTGCTTAGTTGCATGCTTCCCATCTGCCAATGCAGCAATGGGAACCCTTTGTGCTTTCTCTCGTGCGGGTTTCAACACGCCAAAGCAGCGTCCCCACGCTGAAGGGCTGTCAGTCATCCGTGCCTCCAGTTCACTGCATATCTGTGCACTTTGTGGTTGTGAGCCTAGGGCTCTCCTGAATGGGGCTCCTGAGAAAGAAGGAGAGAACTTATATAAAAATAGACCCTCTTCCCTTTCTCTTGGACTCTACTGCACCATTTGGGGTGGGGGGGTGTCCATTCATAGAATGCTGACGCTTTAATCTATAGGCGGTGCGCCTGTCTTTGTTAAACTGGAATCTTCATTGCATTGTCGGCTCTGCCAACTGCACCCGTTCTGCTGCCCCTGCATTCCTACCTTCAGATTCCCCAGGTGTATCTATATAGCTTACCCACCAGGGGGCATCACCTGAGATCACGTGAGTTGAGCCAGGCTCTGATTTCTGCTTGGTTTAGTCAGTCAAACTATTCTTAACTGAGGAAGAAAATTCTTTCCGCAATAAGTTTTTCCCAGCATGGCAGGTATGGACCATTTTGCACAAATGGTCTTTGCTCTCAAACCTGCTTCTTGGCATACATAGGTTTGGTAGAATGCATTTACCATTGCTACCCCGAAGTTTATTATCTTCTGCTAATATCCCAATTCTCCCACGATATCCTGGATCTATCTCAAATATACTTTCATAATGCTGTTAGTCATTAACTTCCTGCTCTGTATCTTTTTCTAAATCAAACAGATGCCGAAATAAGCACCATTTTATTTTTCTAAATGGGACACTTTAAAATCATTGTATAAAATTGGATATTACAGGTACTCGTCGACTTACGACCATAATGGAACCTGTCCATCACAGTTGTGAGTTGTAAAGGTCATATAACGAGTCTGGCAGGTGATCTTTTTTTGTGGCGGTTGTTAAGCGACCGCCATGGTCATTTAGCAAACCAATAGTATGCTATAGGCGTGATTTTGCTGAAAACTGGAAGTAAATGCTTGGTTTTTGGCAAAACGGTCGTAAAAGGTGGTTCTGTGATTTCAGGATGCTGCAAACAGCTGTCCATCCAGTCATGTGGCTGAATGGCAGAACTTTGGTCATGTGACCCACAGGGGAACAGGGAGGGCCTAACTATCAGAACCTCGAATCCCAATTGTAAATAAACCCAAGTTATTTACAATTGAAATTCAAAGTTCTGCTTGGGTCACTAAATCTAATTTAGGTCACTAAATAATTCAAAGACCACTTGTAGTATTCCAGGTGTTTCCTAAAGGAGGACTTGTTCCCGTGGCCTAGACTAGAGAGACTGATTTAGTAACATGGAGAGAATTCTGCAGCAACAGCCCCACAGCCCTAAGATCCTGAACATTTGGCAACTGTACTGTAGAAAGAACTGCCACAAACGAGCAGGACTTGCTATACCAATCTAAGAAAGTAGAAGAGGTTTTCTTTAATTAGGTAGAGTGTTTTAGGCTTTGAGAAACTGATCATTACTGCTGTGGATATTTTGACTGTAGTTCAAAATCTACTTTGCAACCCATGCTAATCAAACTTCCAAAACTTTACAAGAAAATCCCCAGGAAAAGTACGAATGTGCACCTTTCATAAGCTGCAGTGCAAGTTTTCAGTGCACGGATGAAAAACAATAGCTTATCGTTTAGGAGTGCTAAGCCACAAAAATGTCTGTTGAAGCTGGTAAAATTTAGTCCTTGCCAGCTGTAAATACAAAACAGTCAGAACATACTGCCATCCTTTTTTGTTTCAAGGAAGTATGATCTTGTTCTAGCGTGGTAAAATTTAAACTTTGGGACACAGATATCAGTAGCTTTTCAATTTTGCCCCTTCAGGGTTTAGCTTCTGCCTTTTATTCTGCATCTGTTCCACAGTAGCAACAGACTTACGTACCGCTTCACAGTGCTTTATAGCCCTCTCTAAGTGGTTTCCAAAGTCAGCATGTTGTCCCTCAACAATCCGAGATTTTACCAATCTCGGAAAGATGGAAGGCTGAGTCAACCTTGAGCCAGACAGGATCGAACTCCTGACAGTGGGCAGAGTTAGCTTGCAATACTGCAGAGTAATAGCCCTTAAACTTATATACCACTTCATAATGCTTTAGAGTCCTCTCTAAGTGGTTTAGAGTCAGCATGTTGCCCCCAATAATCTGGGTCCTTATTTTACCAACCTCAGAAGGATGGAAGGCTGACTAGTCAGGATCGAACTCCTGATAGCCTGAAATACTGCCTCCTAACCACTGCGCCACCATGACTAATGCTGTCCTGGCATTTATTCCGATCTGAGGGGAATGATCAACTGAACAAAATGCATCCATTCTGGACCATCTTATTTGGAAGAGGAGTGTACCGAGATGGCACATTATGCTGTCCAGGGGGCAGATTACACTGTAATTTTAATATTGCTATGAGACAGACAAAAATGAAGGTACCAGTAGAGTAAAAATAAGCAAAAAGGTACCTTGGGAGACGTTCTTGATCAAAATTTCTCAATAACCTGTAGTAGCATTTCAACAGCTACCTTTTTCAAACAGTTTTAACAACTGCACGTAGTTAAAAAAAAAAAAACACCAAACTCTGACATAGTTAAACTTCTGCTAATTGCTCATGTAATTTAGTCTTACGGTTCTCACCTGTAAAATATTAGTATCATTAGAGGTCTATTTGGATCAAGTCTTTACTAGCCAGCTTTGGAATGTTGCATTTGGATTCCTGAGCCGAGACAGATCAGAGCTGCATTTATGTTTGAATTGTATGACCTCCTAATGTGCAGCTCAAGAAGGGAAGGAAGAAAAATTCTGTTTTACTTTACGTACAGCTTCGATTCTTACGTGCCTGAAGTGTGTTTGCCTCTACTGTAGTGTAAGCTTCAGTGGGTGAATGAAAGCCTATAGTGATGGTGGTTTTGTTTCACAGTGCTTTCATTGATTGGATATTACTTTGCAAATACCTCAAGCTCAGTGACAGTTTGTCACAGGACAGGAATATTCCTCAAAACGGCTTTTAGTAAATTTCTGGGCTGCAGAATGAATGAAATGTCCCTATTTACATATTAGAAGGAGTAGAAGCACTAAGGAGAACTTTTGTACGTCACAAGAGAATATATGTATTTTACACACTCGCGCGCACACATACGCTGGGTGTCCATGACTGTATTTCTGTTCTCTTGCACATGATTGAGCAGGAGTTAGGAGTGTAGTTGGGAGTCTGAACACATATCTCTAGCTCTCCCTCCTGTCTCTGTGGGTGTATAGTTAAATAATGCCTTTGTTTGCAAACAAGTCGGAGTAGTGTTATGAAGATAAATGAGCCTTTAAGAGAAGCTGTTATCACAAAAGATAAAAGAAGTGGGTGATGTTGGCAATTGGCAAACGCATTACAAGCATGCTAGAAACAGGGCAAAACATTTAGAGATCATTGTCCATTAAATCAGCAGAGCTCGTGTCTCTATCTCTGAGGCTCAGTGCGTTAATTAGGGAGTGCACAAAAAGAAAGATTTTTAAATCCCCAGCTAAACATTCAAGAAGTTTTGTTCCAATGAAAAAAGATTTTCTTTCAGTGTAGGGGTTTTTTTTTTTAGCATTTCTAGCAGATGTTTTGGGTCAAGGATAATTTGTCTTAAGACAGAGATAACCATCCTTAGAAAGTGTGATTAAATGGCACACAGTTTTCGGGACTAGTAGTTGTGGCTGAGCATATCTCGTTTGGCAAAAGCATATCAACAGGTTGGTGAAAGCCGACTTAGCTGGCTCTCTGGCTGACTAAGATCTAAATAAGTGTTAATGCTGTCTAGATATGCAATGTTTGGTGCTTTTCTGGATGGCACCTAGCGTTATAGCAGTTCTCCCTCTCGTGGGCATTAATGGAACAACCGGCATTGTACATGCAACCCAATTGCTAAGCTCAGAGCTCAGACCAACAGTCCAACTACCAACCCTAACTACTTATATTCAAATACATTTCATATGCATGTATCATCTGAAGATCTGTGCCTAAAGCCTCTAGGTTAAAACAAATAAACAGGCTGTAACAAAGGCTGCTAATACGGTAGATTTTATCATTTATGTATGCCTAGCACGTATGTCTAAAAGTTTTTTTTTTCCTGTAGTCTTGAATAGTTCTTTTGAAAAGTTCAGTGTTCTCTTTGCACTGGTGTAAAGTATGTATTTTCTGCAAGCTTCCCAAATGCATTCCTCTGATTAGCTCCTTCCTGCTCTTTGAATGTTTTTTTTTTCTTAATTCAGGATGCTTTCCCCTGTTCTCACTTTATAGCCTTGCCTGATTATAACTTAGAAGTCAATGCCAATTAACTCAGCCAGCTAACTGGACCTGTACTTTTTCCTTACTGCCTTGAGAGCTGCAGCAAGCTGGTTCCAAGATTGCATCCCAGTATAGCTTTCGATGTCCTTGTATAAGCAGGAATCGGGATAGCTGCAACTTCTAGTTATGTTCCAGGTTTGAATAGCCATCTCTCTTGAACCCTGCCTGTATGATGGGGGTGGGGGAAGGAGAATGTCAGCCAGATGTTTACACTGGATTTGACATTTTTATCCACCTGTCGAGTTCTTCCCAAGAACCTGGAACAGGCAGATGCTGAGGTTTGGTGGTATTAAAGGTATCAAGGCAGGAGGTAAGCTGTTCCAAGGAAATTGACTGGGGCCAATTTTATCAGCGCTGATAGTGTTCAAGTGGTGCTCCGGATGTTTTGAGATCACACTCTAGATGCCTCTTATTATTATTGGTATCTTTGCCTTTCAGTGCCTCTGTCCTGGTCTTCATTTGGTCTTTCTTGTAATCCGCTTCAGTCTCTTTGGCCTTCATTGTATACTAGCACATCTTCCTCACTGTCCTTCAGACATTCTTCCAATGTCCATTTTTGTCCTTCAACCATCTGGTGTATTTGCAGCATTCCACGCCCACCTATTTTAAGTAAAATGTGTCAGCGTTGCTACATGGAGGAAAGGCATGATTTATTTTCAGCGTTTTTCCGGTCTTCCTATCCAGGGCTTTTAATTCTGCTTGACTCCTGGACCATCTGTGCATCTAATGACTGGAATTGCCTAGGTGTTTCCTGCCTTGATGGTATTTCTTCCACTGAGTTTGGACTTTTAAGATCTTCTTCACTTTGATGATGTATTCACTTTTGATCGTCTTCTTGACTTCAATGTGCTTGATTGACATTGTCAGCTTGAAGGATGCCCAGGGTTTGTAGCGATCATCTTCATCCAAACTCTTGATGTCATTTCCCTGGGGCATCTTGATTCCTTCAGTTTTCACTATTTCCCCCCTTGATGATGGTGAAGGTGTCACATTTGTCCGGTCTAAACTCCATTGCTATATCTTGGTTGTATCTTCAGAAAGTGTTGAGCGGCCATTCTGTTTCAGACGGTGTTGTTCATATAGTTTCAGATGTTTCTGATGTTTGAAAGCCATGGCCTGACTTGTTCAGTATTGTTGATAGAGGAACCAATGACAAACGGTAGTGATGACAGTCAGTGTCCTTGAAAGCTTCCTCTCTTAATATTAACCTTCCTAAGTCTATTGCCACTAACCAGCAATTGTGTCTTCTATTGCGCCATTGATCTTTGCACAAAGCTTCTGGTGTTTCAAGTGACTCCTATTATTTCTAGGCACTTGATTATCCAATCATGTGGCAGGGAATCAAGTGTGTTTTTGTAATCCAAGTTACATTCAAGTTGCTCTTCCTTTTATTGCAATTTTCCAAAATCATCTCATCTATTAGGAACTATTGCTATGTTTATGATGCAGCTTCATATGCTAATATTAAATGTAATATAATATTACTATTAATAATATTACCCATATTATTATTATTATCATCCATAGTCCTTAACTTATGACTTATGCCACAGTTGTTAAAAAAATCACTGCCGTTATTAAGTGAATTGTGTGGTTGTTAAGCAAATTTGGCTTTCTCTCTTGACTTTGCTTGTTAGAGAAGCCAGCTGGGAAGGTCACAGATGGTGATGCCATGATCCCGGGATAGCACAACTGTCATAAATAAATGCCTGTCGCCAAGCATCTGAATTCTGACCCCAGGGCCATGGGGATGCTGCAACGGCATGAAAACTGATCATGAGTCACTTTTTTCGGTGCCGTTGTAACTTCAAACGGTCACTAAACAAATGGTTGTAAGTCGAGGACTGCAGTACGCAGCTCCGTGTGTTGTAGGACCAGACCCTCTTTCTGTTCAAGGCCCTGTCGCTGGTGGTAGCCCGGAGGTGGCGAAGAAGGAAGTGGTAACTTTGCCATTCAGAGTGGCAGTGCAAGACAGGAAACAAAAAAACCACTTTGTCGCTAATAGCGTTTTGATCAGCAGCACCAGGCGTGGATGGGCCAAATATTCTGCCCACTTTCTTACAACTTCCCCCACCCTGCTATCTCCCAGATGTGCTTAATTACAGCCGCCATCCATTCTGCATGGCTAAGAGTGATGGGGATTGTAAATACAGAAAGAGCCAAGTGATACAGGGGGTGGACTTTAAGAAGATGGAGCCGAGAAGGCCTCCCCGCCTGCCCAGTGTCTGGGATTCGGCTTGACCGGTAGGTCTCCTTTTGTTGTCAGTGCTCATTCCATAAATAAGCGTGCCGACAGTAAAGGAAGTATTTCTGAGCAAGTCCAAAGTGCACATCTGGAACAGGGGCCACAGCTTTTGTAAACACACTAACCTCTTCCCACTTCTGAAGCAGCAGCGCTGTTTTGCGGCAGCTCCCCTACCGAACTGCAAGCGTTGAGGCCTGCTTTGGCCTGCAGTGTTGAAATGAATTGGGACTCCCTCTTGGCCAACTGAATGAGCTGGCAGGGCAGCTGGAAACAATTATTTCATCTAGAAGGAGAAAACAGGGCTCAGGCAGGGAAAAAGTGGAGCTGGCACTCCCTCCCTCCCTCTCTCCTCTCCTTCCCCCCCTCTCTCTTTCTCCTCATTCTCTCCCACTTTTACTCCAACATCTCGGTCTCCCTGGTCATTGGAAAGTTTCCACTGTAAGCCAGGCTAAGGTCTGGGGAGTGCTAATCTTTCCCTTCCTCCCATGCTGCAGCCAGAAGGAGCTCCAGATCCTGAAAATAAAAAAATAAAAATAAAAAAAAACTTGGGGGATACAGAGGTGGAAGGAGCAGGGTAGTGCATTTCTCTCCTAAATACTTACATTTGACTTCTGCAGAAATCTGCTCCATCTGCCCGCTAGATCACATTCCTATCACATCACAAAAATTAAAATCTTCAAGCTGTAGTTTCCAACTTGCCAATTCTTAAAAAGAGTTAGTACATCAGTTTTAACCCATTTTAAGGTTAGGATATAGTTTCCCTGGAGCAATGGGGAAATCTTTGGGAGTAGAGTTATACTGCGTGTAACTTTAGACTTACATTCGCCGTTCCATGACAAAACGCTTATAATAGTGAGAAGGAACAGATGCTTCACACTTTCCCCTCAAAGGGCTGCTCTGATATGGCACCCAGAGCTGGGTTTGCAAGATCCACATAGCTCTAGAGCAGTGTTTCCCAACGTCAGCCATTTTAAGATGGGTGGACTTCAACTCCCAGAAGCGTTGCTGGCTGGGGATTTCTGGGAGTTGAAGTCCACCCATCTTAAAATGGCTGACGTTGGGAAACACTGATTTA
>JANHGC010007937.1:42913-57683 GCA_027560395.1 Boaedon fuliginosus
CTCTGTCGGCAAGCTGGAATTGATGACCCCCCCCCTGGAGGAGTGGCTGTTGTATGACTGGTGGTTGACTGATTTGTTGATGTTAATTTTTAATTGTATGGTTTATAATGATTTTAATATGTTTTTTGTATATTGTACTTTTATTGTTATAAGCCGCCTCGAGTTCCCCTTGACCAGGGAATAAAGGCTGGGTATAAATCAAATAAATAATAATAATAATAAGTCAAGGACTACTTGTACCACCTATTCCCAATTTTGATTTGCTGATGGGTTACCTTGTATTTATTCTACCTCGACTTCAGTGCAGTTTCCTGCATTAATCCCCCGTTCGTAACTTTTGCCAAGCTTTTTGGGGGATTATAAAGGAAAGGCACCTATTTTCCCTCTCACCTTTCAGGGCGGGCTTAGGGCTTCCCTTCAGCCCTTCTCCCGCTGTGAATACAGAAGTGTGTGCGCCCTTTCACAGTCGATACGTTTCGCTGGCTGAGGCAGCCGTACAAGAAGCAGCTATTTGTAGCAGGGCGACAACTAACTTCCCTGGGATCAACTTTCAAAGGGACGCAACCTTCCTCGCGGGGGCAGGCAGCACCTTCCAGCACAATGGAAACGGGGAGCTAATTTGGGAGGTCAGGGCCGGGCGGTATCATCGCGCCGCACTTAATCCTCCCCGCTCTCTACTTTTATCCCCGAACGGGTTTGTTTGAGAGGTTTACTGAACTCAGACGGGCGATAGGGCCGTCTCCTCTCGGATTATCAAACGTGGCGTTCCCTCGCTCGGCCGACCCTGCCTCCCGAATCGCCCGCGTTGTTTACCCAGCCCTCGGTTCCGCCGAACTCTCTTCCGAGTAAACACGGGTATCGGCGGCGGCGCGTTCGCTAGACTTCGCAACCTCCTCCTCCTCCTCCTCCTGCTCGCCGCATTCCGGGTGCCCTCGTGGGTGCGGCTTGGGAAAAGAGAAGCAGCGAGCGGAAAGTGAGGAAAAAAACAAAACCAAAGCAAAGCAAACCCCCGCGCGCGGCAGCCGACAACAGCCCCTGCCTACGTGCGCGCGCGCGCCTGCCTATTGTTCCTCCGTTGCGCGCTTGCCAAATCACTGTTTGGGCGCGTTTCCTAGGTCCTGCTCGGCGTGTTGTTATGCCCCCGCCGTATGTGACTGTTGTGTGTAGTCAGATTTTTTTTTTTTGTGCATCCGTCCCGCGGGGTCCCGCCCCTTTCGCTCCCAAGCCACGCCCCCCCCAATTGGGGAGTCCTTAGCCGCTTTCGCGGCAAGGTAGCAGCTTCTTCAGCGAGCAAGCTGGAGCGATCGGAAAGGCTGGACTTCTCGGCTCCCAACTTCACGCGGGACGGGTATTACACGCGGGACGCCGAGAAGGCGGCGTGCGAGCGCGAGCGGGCTCGCCTGATAGCAGCCCGAGTTCTTCCTCCCCTTCCCCCCTCCCGCCGCCTCTCCGGGAGGGAGGCGAACCTTTCCTTTTCTTCCTGGATCGCCAGCACCAGCTCGCTGTTGGCAGCATCATCATCATCGTCGTCGTCGTCGTCGTCGTCGCCACCGTCCATATTTTCGCCGCCGTATCTTCCTCTCCCCTCGCCCATTTCCACGGGAAGCGGATTCCAGAGGGGAAAGATGTACGACTGCATGGAGGCATTCGCCGTCACGCCGCGGCAGCTCTACGATGTTACGAACCGGAGCGCTTGCATGCTGCGGAAATCGAGCATCAGCCCGTTTGCCCTGGGATTGGATCCCTTCGGGTGGCCCCAGCCGGCCAGCCTGCAATGTAGGTGGATTGTCGCCGATCGGCACTCTAACGCCGGTCGATAACGGGGTGGAGGGGTGGGGAGGTGCGGGAGGGAGGCGTGAATTGAGGCGGTGGGTTCGTTTCCCGAAGAGTGTCGACGCGGGCGGGGTTGTAAGTGTAGAGCAGGGCATAGAGTCAATCTCTCGTGGGCCTCGAGCACGAGTGGAGCGGAGGGGCATCCTGCCAGGGGGCGCTGTTTGCCGCGTAGGCGGAATTGCGTGGTGGATTCGAACCGAATTTTCCAACTTTTGGTTTCCTGCTTTGGAACTCCAGAGTTGCAAAAGAGGGGATGGGAGCACCGGGGAAGAGGGATACGAGGGACCAAAGCCATTCCCCGGCTGCCCCACCCCCACCCCTCGGTCTTTGGATGGGAGAAGGACAGGCGTGGTGGTCTCTCGGGAACATTTGCAGCCGCCGCCGCCGCCTTCCTTCGCTTCTGATCTCGGGAGAGCGTTCACTTTCTCGGGAACTGGGGAATACCTCCAGTTTGTGGCTCTTTGTCTTGACTTGGAAGCTCATTATGAACACCAGATGAGGAGGAAACTTTCAAGTGCCTTTTCATTCTCTCTCTCTCTATATATATATATAAAGGGCCTGAGTAGGCGCGCGTGTGTGCAGGGGAACGAACCACAAACTGTAGGAGAATGACTATCAGAGGGAGGCTCTGTTTAATTTGAAAGTTGGAGAGGAGCAGGAGGTGATGGCCATCCTTTAAAAGCCAGACAGCTGGAGACTGATTTTAACTTTCGTTCCCCCCTCTTTTTGTGTGTGTGTGTGGGGGGGGAGTTGTGCTAAAATGCGCGCGCCAATGTGCGATCTTGAAATTCGTCTTCCATTCCACCCTCAGATTGCAACCAGATCCCAAAGCGGGGCAGACCAGTCAGTCTGGCTTGGGTGGGTGGGGGGCGGATTAGACGAAGCGATGCCTTTATTTTAAGACGCTCCGGAGAATCTGGAAGTGGAGGCGGCAGTGTCGGAGAGATCTGTCAAACACCCAAGGGTGTCCCCCAGCGGATCCTCCTGCGCTCCCTTTTTTCCTCTTTGAGCAGCTGCCAAATCGCTTTCCTCCTTGCCCGCTCTCTCCTCTCTCTCTCTCTCTCTCTCTCTCGCTTTCTTTTCTTGGCATCCATCGCGAGTGTTTACAACTTGGAAAAGCAAAAGTCTTAGATGTATATTTATACACACACACACACGCCCAGCGGGTGCAGGCTCGCAGCCGCGTCGCAGGGGAATACCTGGGGATGGAGTTTTTGAGTGTTGGGTTCCTTCTTGCCCTCCCTCCCTCCCCCGCGCCCGATGGGAGTTCGCGCCCGTTCCCTCCTCGCTCGCTTTCAAAGCGCTTTCATTTGGAGCGGCCCCACCCCGCCCGGGCTGCTCCAGCGCTGGCTGGGAAATGTGGCGCTTTAACTCTTTCGCTGGCTTGCTGCGAATCCAAACGCTTCTTGGGAGGATCTCGGCTTCAGCCCGGAGCGTTGGAGGAGCAAGAAAAGAGGGGAAATAGTAGCGGGACAAATCATGGCTGTCCGTCCCGTCCCCCGCCGCCCCCCCCCCAGCGCTGCAGGGTTTTCAGAAGAGACTGGACAGCCGTCTATCAGAAATTATATAGGTCTCCTGCGAGAGCAGGGGGTTGGACTAGATGACCTCGAAAGTCCCTTTCAACTCTGTTAACAATTGTTGCTGTTACTGACAAGGCAGGGGAACCGCAGTTTCGTTAGTGTAGAAAGGTCTGAGTGGGAGAAAAGGCCTATCTGAGATCACTTGCAAACGCATACTAATAATAATTCTCCTTTTCCTCTTCCTTTTCCAACTAACCAGACTTAAGTAATAGGGAGTGCCTCTGGGCACGAGCAGGGTAGATGTTTGTTTGTTTTTATAGCTGGGCATAGTTTTGGCGTAAACTTTAATCTGGCTGCCTCCTTATAAATGACAGCCAGTTACAATGCTTTACCTTTGGTGGCTTGTGTAAACTACAGTATTTTGATACCATCACCTCAAGCTGTTGCCTTTCAGGTCCCCTAATCCTTCGCCTGGATTGTCTGCTTTGTCCCAATACGTCAAGAGGACAATTAGTTGAGGAAAGCTGATTTATGGATTTGGCACCCGCCTACAATTCATGCCACTTTTCAGAACATAAAACTGAGTGAGTTTCTTTCTTTCCTCAAGGACTCATAATTCCTCTTTAGAGTGAAAGTGTGCACATGGCCAGAAAAACCAACAATAGCCGTAACATGGTGATGCAAATACAATGTAGAAAAAAGGTTTCCTAATAATTTCAGGTCAGCTGCAACTGTATGACACAATACCGCCCCTGATGATGACTCCCATAGCAGCTACAAGTACATATGCATCAGAGCATCATGTTGTCACCAACATTGTCTTTGCTAATCAGCACTGTGACCTGGGCCTCCCCCCCACACACACACACCAGAAGTAGCTGCAGACTGAAAGCAGGGCACCTCTGCCTCAGGTCTTATATTTTTGTAAACACATTTCTAGCACGATGTTTTGTCTGCCTTTTATTTATTTTTATTTATCCGTTTACAAAATGTTGGCATTTGCAATATCCCTGTTTTGCAATGAAGTTGTCGCTGCTTTAGTGAATGTCAGCAGTCACCAATGAATTTATCATACAGGCAGTGTATATGCCTGCAAATAGGCATATGGCTTTGGGCAGAGCATCTATAATTTATATATTGAAGAATGTTGACTATATATGTCAGTTCTGGGTTGATGATGTGCTGCACTTTAAGTATGAATGGTAGAGAAAACAAATAAAATCAAATATACAAGGAGGGCTAGTCACTTCACTGAACTTTACAGGATCATTTTGCTTGAAACATTAGAACTTGATTGCAGAACATCAGTTCAAATAAATGGCTTCAGAGGAACTGGAGGGATGGTGGCTAATCTGTGACAATAGTATGTAAGTACCATGTGTGTGATTGTGTATAGAATTAGATGGGCCATCCAGAAACCCCAGAGCTGTCAACTAAGGAAATTTACATCAAAAAATCCTATAAGGTGACAGTGACAAACCATGTCCATATTCTCGCTAAGAAAACCCTATAGGTGTTCTACATAATCACCAGGGGTTAGCTCGACCTGAGGGGAAACTTTGATACAAAGCCTCAGGAGATGAGAGACGCAGCCAACGCTGGGTGATCCTGAAAAACTAACCAGAGTTGGATTCTAGATAATACTTGGATGGGAGACCACTCTGTGGGCTGTAGACTAGAATGAAAAAAAATGTTTCTGAAGAAAGCCACAGCAAATGAATTCATATTCATTTAAATAAAACTACAAAGGTTTTACAAGGATGTGCCCATGTTGTCTGCCTGAGAGAATCTTTACTAGAATCAACCCTTGTAATTGAGCCCATATCAATTCTTCAGGTGGTAAGTTGCTTTGAAGGCATCTTTATCCAATTCAGGAAGTCTTCCTTCTTGTTCTCTCCCTTTACCTAACATGAGAGCCAGTCCTTTGTGCGGGTGTGGGTATTTCTGAGACAACATATATTTCCAAGTGTGGAACATACTCTGTAGCATCAGGAATGCCATTGCTAAGACAAATGGCTTATATAGCACCCCAGCTGCAAACATTTTACGGCTGGTTATAAATGGCTTGTTTGAAGCTCCACCAAGAAGCGGGTAGGAATTTCCTCAATTTCAGTAATTTAGTCTTTTAAAGCCCTCCAATGACCCCTCCTTCTCAAACTGAGCTAGCTGGCATTTGTGGAGGAGCAGAATCGGGGACCCTGAGTTGGAGAGAGCAGATGGCCCCTGCCTGGGTTGATGCTGGACACAGTCTGGAGCTAAAAGTGCTGAGCAGCTGCCATTCATGCCCGTGGAGACTATTGAGTAATCTGACTTTTTTCAATTTCCTGTCTCCTTATTGGTGGATCAGTGGCAAGATAAGATAGTGGCACCAGATAACTACCCAAAGCTGCACATTCAGAACTGCAGAGATGCTATGTGAATAGAGGGTACTGCTCTGGCACTGGCTATTCTTAATCTTTGGCTTGTTTTAGTCCAGAAGAGGTCTAAATTACCCTATCTCCCTGAAAGCATCTTCAGCATCCATTAAAGAGTACAAATGCCTGTACAAATATCTTTGGAGAGGGATCCTCCCCTCCTACCCTTTGTCTGTGCTCTGCCCCTCCTCCCCTCCCCTCCTATCCATCTAATGATGTTTTACCTATAATATAGTATAAACTCATAGCTACATATCATATGGTAATATGAAACACATGTTGAAAAGGAAACCTATCAGTTTAAAAGTAAAAGAATAGAGATTTAAAACCTTAACTTTAGCAACTGAAATCAGTTTAGCTCCGCTTTCAAGATTTTATAAGTACGAATATTTTTGCAGAACTGAGGACACATATCTGCAAATATGATAGCAAATATTATATAAGATTAAATCACTTTGAAGGAGCAAGGCAAATTGAAAATCATGATTTCCTTTGTTATCATACCAGAGGGCTTTGTTGCAACATCTCAATTTGTATATTTTATACTCTGTATTGAGAACAATTTTGAAAATAAGAATAAATTTCTTATTTTTTTTAATTAAAACAGTATTTTTAGCAATAGATCCAATCCTCAGCAATCTAGTTTTCATGAAAGAAAAAAACCCGAACATTTTAAAACCACAATGTACTAAAGGAAATTAAACGTCATTGGGAAGGTCCAAACTCTAGAGGGTGGGGCTCATCTCTGTTTCTTAGTCGAGGGAGCCAGCTCTGAAGACCTTTCTGTCATCACATGGCCAGCATGATGCACTGAGATGCACCAAATGCTGTTATCTTCCCATCTAAGTGGTACCTATTTATCCACTTGCATTGCATGCTTTTAAACTGCTAGGTGGGCAGGAGCTGGGGCAGATAACAGGAGATCACCCTGTCCCACAATACTTGGGTGTCAAATTGCCAACCTTCTGGTCAACGAGCCCATAATCTTAACTGCTAAGACAAAGTATGTATATAGGTTTTTCATTGATGGTGTAAGCCCATCTCACCAAACATCTAGTTATCTCACAGATAAGGGTTTCTCTTTAGATCTGTTTTACAAGGCCTTTAAACATATGCTACCATTTACCTATTTTGACTAAAATGATTGAAAAAATGATCCAGATCTTTTGTTGCCAGTTATGTGGCAGCACTGAGCTGACTTGACTTTCTTAAGAAGCTAATTTGGGAGAACACTTAGGCAACTAAGGTTGTTATTTCTTTTAATTACCATGATGCATGGATTTATGCCTTATGAACAGAATTAATGATTTCACCATTTATTTTCAAAAATTGAATTTGAATCTGGGATCATACACCTCAGATTTTGTAGCACTGCAGCCTCACACCGAGATTCGTGCAGGCAAAATAAGGAGCAAAGGGGAGAGCTTCCTCCTCTGTTTAGGCAAGGCTGATCAGGTTTCTTATAAAAATCCCTAAGTTGCCTATGATCCCCAGGCTATCCAATCCCACTATTTGAGAACCTGTGACTTATTTTTTTTTAATTTTTTTAAAAAATGTGTTTGTAAACCTTCCTACAATTATTATGGATAATATATCCTATGAACTTATCCTAGAATCTCCTTTGTGTAGAGATGGGAAAATTTGGCCTCCATAAGTGGAACAATCCAGAGAGCTTCTCATCTTTGTTTCACCTGGGAATTGCTGAACATCTCCTGCTCCTACTTCTGAGGGATACTTATATTTTGAGGACAACAAATAGCTTGCCTGATTGGCTTTCATACTGTTTGATTCTCTTTAATTGATTGTTATAGGATAGGAGGGATAAAACACCATACCAGGCAGGGCTGTGTTTTTAAAAATAAATTCCAAGCTATATATTGGCAATTTTGTCCTGCTACCCATCTGTAAAATTATTTTGACAGACATGTCAAATTAATGATATCCACACAATTATAGTAAAAGCAAAACAGATATTCAAAACAAAATAAGTCTAAAGTGGTTTGAATACTACAGCGTACAATCGGCTATCCAGACAATTCAAAATCAAACCAAAATTTGGCTGTTTCAAAACGCATAAATCGAAAGCCTGGGGAAATTCTAACTAGCATAGCAAAATTACACTCAAGCCAGAGTTTTTCAACATTGGGTTTGAGGGCTCTGTGAATCATTTTGTTGATCTGAAGTAGAGTCTCTTCAAAGTACCCTTGAAGAAGGGTCTAATCATAGTTGGAGAGCTCGAAGTCACAACTGAAATTGTCGTCGCTTTTACTGAAATGATACTGCCTCTGGGAGATGCCAAATCTTCCAGAGGCCTACATTCTGTGGTCTTTACTGGTCAGTGTCTATCTCCAGTCGTATTTCCTTCCTAGTCCATTAAGGCATTTGTTGATCCCTACGTCCCATGGGGGATGCTGAATAGTTTATAAACACACAGAGATAGATAAAATGGGCAGAGAGTTCTGTTCTTTTCTTTGCTGTTTCCGCCTGGTTCCTCCAGGCTGCTGATGGTGTGTGTACAGAAGCTATTTGGAGAGGATTAAGTTCGGGCTAAAATGTGGTGTTGTCCAGGAAATAACAGGCCTGATAAGAGCTTGGCCTGACAACAGCTTGAGGGAGGCTCATGTAAGCTTGAGTGTGGTTTCTGATACTTCTGATAAACAAGGCCTTCTCTCTTCCCCATTCAGCTGGGCGGGCTGGAATTGGGAGTTTGAGTGACAGGGTTATAGATGAGGAATTTTGGTCGAGCATGAAGAAGGGTGGAGGGAAAGGAATTCATGGTGCAATCCAATGGTTCAGGACTCTGAAATCTCAGAGAGAAATTAAGATGGTTAAATATACCAGGGTGTGTGTGGGGGAGAACAATAAGGTATTGGCAGGGTTTATTTTTTTTTTATAATACAGATTCTCCAGATGAAGACTTGCCCTGTGCCTGCTTTGCTATGAGAGTTAACTAAAACTCTTTGCTAGGTAACTCTTACTACCACTGAGGTAGTAAGAGTCAGGGATGGGGTTCTTTAAGTTGACTTTATTCAAGTAATACATTTGGTGGAGAGGCCTACATTCCTCCAATTTCAGTTGTTTTATTGGGCCAGATTACTAAGGCTGAGTGAGCTGGACAGTCAGCCTAACACTGGTTACTACATAGTGGTGAGAGGATTTTTTTTTCCTGATTTTTTTTTCTGTGTGGATTTCTCTTTCTTCCTTTACTTATGGGCCCCAAAGCCTATTTCCAGCACACAGGAGTGTAGAGCATTCATTGATTTTGGGGTCTGCAATTGTTCAAGTCCTTGAGAAAGAATACAACTCTGTAGTCTAAGACAGTTTTTATAGTCCTTGGAGAAAGAAGTTCAAGCAGGAGGCTTGAAAGTGAGTCAAAATTCTTGAGCCTTTGTCCTAACTCTGCTATCCTTTTTTGTGGCAGCCATAGACGAGCTAATTTTGTGGGCTGTGTTGTTTTCAGCTTGGATGAGTTCATTTATTTTAAAAAATTTGCAAAGTTGCCCACCTCACCAAATGTGTAATGTATAGCTAGCAAATTAGATAGAACAACAAGCATAAAAAATAAAAAAATCACATTATACTGTATATATATGACATAAACCATAGACAATGAGGGATACAAGTTACCAGCTCAACAAAAGAATTGTGATTAATGCTTAGATGTAACATTGCATTTTCGGCTGAAGCCTTTCTCACATGATTATGTACTTTTATTTAAACTTTCTGCCAAGCAGCTATCTGTCTGTAATTCACCTGTTTTCTGAATTTCTCTGCCATTTTGTTCAGATAGGTTTAAGAATGAGCTCCTGAACTGAAAGACAGATTAGTTGATATTAGTAAGATCCCTGGCCTCAACAGGTATTAAAGCACCTTTTCCAATTCTCCAAACGTTTTGCACTTCAAATTTAGTTACCCCTGCTCATCAGTCTGAGTGCCAATGACATGACTGGTTGAAGATGCTAGGGAACAGAGATTGACTGTATTCATGCATCACATTAAACCACACTCTTTTTTTTTAGTTTTGGATTAGTGTGTTATGTGCACCAAGCCAGGAGAGTTTACTTATGAGGCAGAAAAGTGGAATGTGAATTGACATCTTCATAATTGTTGCAATAGCTGCAGCAAAAGTAACTACAACCATCATCACAGCTTGTAAACCATGAATTATGGCATTGCATATAGTGTAAGTTATACAATAAACAATCCTTAATACATGGCTTAGTGTGATTTGTGGAACCAGTCATGTATGAATCTTGTCTGGAATGGACAATGAAAGTGAAAATATTTTTTTCATGGATTCTAGAAGAATCTTACAATACCTTTTCTGTTCTTTCTAGCAGTCTTTTTACTACAATTATCTTGGCACCTGGTTTGCCATTTTCAGGGGATAATTATTTAGAATCCAGTTGCCCAAATTCAGGGTCCATGGCTGCAGCCATGCAAGTCTTCATTCATGTACCTTTACCAGAAATTCACACGATTTCATATTTATAACTCTCCTGATATCTTTCTATCACTTCTTCACCAAAACAGCCAAACTCTGTTAAGAACAAAACAAGAACATGGCCTTTTGATTGGTAAAGCTGCAATCTTTTCAGTTGGGAGCAATTTAGCAACCCCTGTTTCAGTCTGTTTCTAGTGGGATGCCATCTACAGTATTTTTTTCACTACCAGTTGACTACAAGTGGGATTGCCATTGATTTTCTATTTTGTCCTGGAAAGTTCATCCCTTATTATTTTCATTCTGTTGTGTTTCATCCAGACAAGGGTGAAAACATTTGCACTGGAGGTGAAAAGAGCAACAGTCTGCTAAGCAGTCATCATTTGAAAAAAAAAAAAGATTTCTTTAAAACCACATGTATTTAGCTAGTTTTAAGCTGTTAATCAACTTGAACATGATTGGCTATTACGACCCATAAAATGTCAAGAAACAAAATACAGATTCAGAATGTTAAAAGAAACAATCACCAGAAAAAGTTTTCTTTTTCCTTATTTAGTTTGAACAGTATTTAGTTTTGAACAGTAAGGTTCAAGTAACATAGCAGTATAACAATGATGTGCTTACATAATATGTTAAAAGCATTTTTTTAAAGTTGATAATTACCAAGTCAAGGAAATCATGATATTTAAAAGCTCAGAGTGAAGAGTTATATAATAATGCCCATTACAGTGCTTTGATTTATAGGTATTGAGCTGTGCATTAAATTCATTATTCAATATGTAACTACCCTTGCCAGCCCTTCCTCAAGACAGAAGAAGAGAGGATGCTATGAGTATCTACACCAGAGGAAGTTAGATAATCACACACACACACACACACACACACACACAAACCAATTGCCTCCTAATATTGAGAGCGCTGTTCGTCAGTACTAGGTTTGGTAGATTATTTGTGGCAACTTAAATTGCAGCAGCAGGCATGCTTACAGGTTAGTGGGTAAAAGTATTATGAACTTGGTAGGTATTTTAGCAGAGAGACTGCGGTAGAGTGATGTTCAGACCAAATGTAATTAGACCAGAAGTAAATAAATAAATAAAAAGGAATGAATTGTTGTGATGGTTGTAGAACTAACATATCCATTAGAAATATCATCCAGGAGCATGAAAGTTGATTTTACCATGGCCTTCCACCACCCAGTATTTGTCAGATGTGGTGAATTACAGTTTTCATCCTTCCCAAATAGCACTGCCATTTCTTGTGGTTCCAGACATCTGGAGGGCACCAGATTAAAGAAAATTTACTTACCAGTTGTTGTTGCAACCTGGCAGCATGTAAATAAGATGCTGTCCAATCCAGATCTTTGCCCATTTATCTTGATATGGTGGGTTCTGACCAAAGACTGCTGTCCAGGATTTCAAAACAGGTATTTTCCCCAATCCTATCTGGATATGTTGAGAGCCTGTGACTTAGGGGTTCAAAAGATAACGTGTAAAAGAGGGTTTTAATTCCCAGTGATTTCAGCCAGGGATGTCCATGTGCAAAGGTAAAATACATACAGCTGTGCTTTTATTTTTGCTCTAACTCCTTTTTCAGGTTTTACCGCTATAGACTACAGCTGCCTTCTTGCTATTTTTAAACTATTTTAATGTGCTTTACATGTGTTGACATTAGTTTTAATTGGATGCCTGTGTTTATTATTGTGTACCTATCTATGTGAAATGCCCATTTACCAATGCTTTAAATAAATCATCAGACCAGAATGCCTACTTTGGGGGATTTTTGTACTAGTAAATCTTGTTAAACTGGTGTCCAGATCCTAGACTTGTATGAGAATATCATTAATCTATCTATCAGGGCCTCTCCCTTTGCAAACAGTGCGTCAAATAAGATGGTTTAAGAATCCAAACCCGGTTTGCAAGGAAACACAGAGAGTAACTCTGTGCAGAGAAGGGAGTTTGCATGTTTTAATGAATCCCAGAAGGAGTGACTCAACTGAAGTTTCTATCCAGCAAAAGCTATTTTGGGGGTAAAGAGATTTTTTTTTGTTTGTTTCCCTCTGACTTGGACTGAATGAGTACATTGTGCAGAAAAACATTTGCGGTTTGAAAAAAAAAAATGCAGTGGTACAGAATCCTTCTTTAATGTCTTTCAGCCCAAGACATAGTAACTTAACATGTATTCTCAATCTACATAGTATTGAATGACACTGCTGTGTTCAATGGCTGACCTGAGACTCATATCTGGAGGACAAAATAATGAGATGTTCCTTTGTGGTCCTGTTCCCTTGCTGACTTCCTAAAAAACTCCAGGCAGCTTATTTGGAATGAATTTTGCCCTGGGAAATTGTAGATAAATAATAAAATCCATCCTTTGCTGTGTTATAGCATACATATTGCATGGTGTATCAGTTCATGGTTATCTTCTGATGTCTTCAATGAAACAGCATTAGGCTATGGTGTAATAAGAGCAAAATCCATGAAGATAAGTAAATCATATTTTCGTATGGCAATTTCTTATATTTTGAAATCTCTCGGCCTCAAAGCAGATGATATAGCTGACATTTTCCAGTTCATGTTCCATCTATATACTGTAGCTTATACTGTAGAATGGTTACGTTTTAGGTTTTTAATATCTGATGGTGTGTGTATGTGTGTTTATGTGGGTCACTGAGTCAGTCTTGAATCCTGACAATTACCTGGACAGGTTCTTCAGTTTTCTTGGCAAGATTTCAGAAATGGTTCGCCACTTGCCTGCTTCCCAGGGTTGAGAGAGAGTGACTGACCGACCCAAAGTCACCCAACTGGCTTTGTGCCTAAGGCAGGACTAGAACTCATGGTCTCCCAGTTTCTAGCCTGCTCCCTTAACCTCTACATCAAGCTGGGTCAATATGCAATAATGCACACTGGAAAAAGCTGAGGCGTGTGTGATGAATGGAAATGAGCTACTGAAATATCTGTTAATTGCCATAACATTCATGCCCACAGATGCAAGTGTAGTCTGCACCTATAGATTTAAAATGAATCTGGATTCCTTATCTGTCAATCAAGTGTTCTCAAACTGTACAATATGAGGTGAAAAAACTCCTGACTATTCCACTTCTGGCTGTAGATGTAGAGGAGGATAATGTTTATGGATGTACACATACCTACTTATAAAAAAACCCCTAAGCCTATGAAATGAAAGCCACATAACTGTTGAAAGCCTGCGCTAAACTTTTTGTCTGATGGATGCTCTAATTAACTGCCTGAAGTGAGGTAATTTGTCAATCTCCACAGGGAGGATTTCAAAAAAACGGCTGTCCGATTGCAGTCTGACACGAGAGGTAAAATTTTGCCACCTTGCTTCAGAGGATAAAAGTAAAAAATAAAAATAATTCAACAACTCTTCAAGGTCCTGACACACCCCATGCCTTCTGTTGGCTACTGAAATATTAAAAATCCTACCATGTCTGATAACCCAACCCCAAAAAAGTAGGCTGCCTCTTAGCATTTGCTGCCTGTAGCTGTTACCGGGGGCCAGCAGGAGAAA
Source organism: Boaedon fuliginosus (assembly GCA_027560395.1). NCBI lineage: Eukaryota > Metazoa > Chordata > Lepidosauria > Squamata > Lamprophiidae > Boaedon > Boaedon fuliginosus. The sequence continues at coordinate 56,650 of JANHGC010007937.1, forward strand.
AAAGTCCTGTGGGGCTGCCAGCCATATTTCATGCTGCCTGTCCTGTTTCAGTGAAGGTGCGGTGGCCTCCTGCCCCCTGGGAACGTGCCTGGGTTTGTTCCTTCTGTTGGAGCATCAGATCACTGTCAGTGCAAGGGGATTTATAGCCCGGCCAACTCTTCCCCTCTACCCAAGGAGGCGGGAGAGCCCCCGCTCCTGCTGAGGAATTTATTTCCTGCCCTCTGCTTCCACCTGTTGCAGAACATGCTCTTGATCTCATTTAATGATGCCTCAGAAGCCTGACGGCCTGCCTCCTTCCAGCAGCCATAGGAGGAACGTTGGGTGGCCTTGGCATTCGTCCTTTGGCTGCGGAGTGATCCTTTCATGGTGTGTGGCTCTGGGCAGCAAGCTGGGAGCTGTCTAATGAGAAAGGGGAGGTCAGGAAAACAAGAGCGTGCCAGGCTCAAGGAAATCAGCAGTCTGTCCCAGACTGACTGGGTTGCGGGGGGTGGACTTTTCTCCTTCCCAATGGAAGTGGGGGCGGCTCTCCAGCTTGGTTTTCCCAGCCTGTGGGAAATATGTGCAGAGAAAGGGACAGAGATGGAACATGGGCGCTCTTTTCGCCACATACAAAATGGCCAGATGCAAATAAAACATGATACATGCCATTGCTCCTCCTCATGCCTTCCATGTTACAGTTTATTGTACCAAACAGCAATTCTCTCTCTCTCACACACACACACACACACACCATAGCAATTGAACTCCACCAGGGAAATTGTTATGTCTGCGGAATTATTTCTGGTACTTTGTAAAGTCCCACATCCTTGATTATTTTATTTCATTGTTACAGTTTATCCTCTTTCTTTAGAAAACACAAAGCGGCTAACATGGAGCTCCTTCTGTGTCCTCATCTGGACTTCATTTCTGTGTTTGCAGGCCAATGTTCTGTTTCTTTCTTAGCCAATCTCTCATAACACAAGTGAGGAACTATTGTCTGAAGGAACCTGAAGGAGCAGCCTCAGTGAAACTGGCCGGCCCATATTGGATAAAGG